>JAPKLW010004496.1:0-26880 GCA_026898455.1 Plectranthus barbatus
TTGATCCTACTGTTTACCGAGGAATTATTGGATCACTCCTCTATCTCACTGCCAGCAGACCCGACATTTCGTATTCAGTCGGAGTGTGTGCCAGATTTCAAGCTAATCCTAAGAAGTCACACATGGAAGCTGCTAAACGGATTGTGAAATATCTGAAGGGGACAGAATCTCTTGGAATATGGTATCCCAGAAATGATGAGCTTACGCTTATCGGATATTCAGACTCAGATTTCGCTGGATGCCGTATTGACCGCAAGAGTACCAGTGGTACGTGTCAGTTTCTCGGACACAAGCTGATTAGCTGGTTCAGCAAGAAGCAGCACTCTGTAGCTACTTCTACCACTGAGGCTGAGTATGTTGCCGCTGCCAGTTGCTGTGCTCAAATTATTTGGCTCAAGCAACAACTGGCTGATTATGAAGTGGACACTGGCTGTGTTCCTATTTATTGCGACAACAACAGTGCTATGTGCATCACGAAGAATCCGGTTCATCACTCCAGGACCAAGCACATAGACATTCGACATCACTTCATTCGTGATCATGTCGAGAAGAAGGATGTCAGCGTGGACTACATTCGTACTGAAGATCAACTGGCTGACATCTTCACAAAGCCCCTGCCAGAAGCAAGATTCAAGGAGTTGTGCATCAAACTCGGTCTTATGGAGATTGATGCGAGCCTTAATGATGAGGAAGAATGAGTCCAAGCTCTCATTCTGTTCTTGATCTTCTGGTGAATGCTGATTACGACTGAGTCCAAGCTCTTAGTCGTTTCACATTCCTCGTATGTTGTTTCTCAACAAGTGGTGCCTTTCAACCACAGACGATATCTACTGGCCGACTTTATCCCTAAATTGTCCAAGGAAATGAGTCCCAGCTCTCATTTCATATTGTCAGTCTTTATCTTCTGCTGAAGCGTAATTGGGTCCCAGCTGCCACCTTCTAGCAGTGTTGAAGAAATGGATCCACTTCCATTTGCCAGCAGATAACTGGTGGTCATTCCCACGACTGGCGAAAATTGAGTCCAAGCTCTCAAATTTGGTTAAGGTCGCCAGTCTGATCATCAAGTGGTATCAGTTGTAACTGATGAGTTTGCCAGCAGGACGTGCTACCAGCAAGTGGTTGATTTCTCAAGTGGTCTCAGTTGATAACTGATGATGTATATCTACAAGGTGGTATCAGCTGCTAACTGAAGAAATTATCATCAAGTGGGAAATGGCTCTTCAATAAGTGGTATCAGTTGCTAACTGATGAGTTTGCCAGCAGAATGTATTATAAGCATGTGGTATCAGTTGCCAACTGATGAAGAGGCCAACCAGTTAGGGGGAAGTATGCGACTGGCGTATGATGGTGATGCCCAGCCAAGCCAGCTGTCGCAGAAATGGCGGGATCGTTCGAATCCGATAGCGTATGCGGATCTCCGAATTTAATGCGGCATTTAATGCCACATTTAATGTGCACAGTGGCTGCGCAGTCCGACTTTTGGTTTCCACCAATCACTGAGCGCCACGTCAGCTACACGGCGCGCCTCACGTCAGCACGACCGCGCACGTCGCACAGGGAAACGGGCCTGCTGATGACCGTCGATTCCCGCTTGCTGAGCGTTGATCCTGGTCGTCTGATCTTGCATGGACTCGAGTATAAATACTCGAGACTCTTCATCGGAAAAACCTTTACGATCTTTCAAGTTTTTTTCCAGCCCTAATCTATCTCATTCTCTCTCAAAATTCTTAAGTTTCCTGAGATTATGGCTTCATCTTCACGCCCCCCAACTGATAATCCCCCGGAAGACAACCCACCTTCCACATCTTCATCGTCTGGTGAGCCCAGACTACCAGTTGCCGAGCAGCACATGCCGACGTACACCGGCATTGTGAAGGTTGAGGATATTGACTATACTTATCCGTTCGCTCGACTGGTTCAGCTGTACAAGCCGGCGACCAGGGCTCAGCTCTCGAACGCGCAAATGAGGGCGGCGCAAGTTCAGAAAGAAAAGATTCTGAACGAGAAACTGGCCAGAAAGAACTATGGGGAGGAGCTGATCGAGATGATCGATCATGAAGGCCTCAGACAGTATCTGACGGCGGCGCCCCAGACTTTCCATCCGCACCTGGTGGCGGAGTTCTACGCACGGGCGGTGATCGCCGACGGCAGACGGTCCTTCACCACTTCGGTGTTTGGACACCTGATCACCGTCTCCCCCGAATACCTCGCCGAGATGTTCGGGCTAAGGAACGAAGGCGAGGATGTGGCTACCTACCTTCAGAACAACACCGTCGAGTTCCAGAAGCGCTGGACACAGTGGAAGAAGGCGGAGGTGACCACCTTCCGGACTGGAATGAGAAAGTCTGAGATGGACGAGTTTTGGCAGATGGTGTGCGACATAGTCGTACGAATGCTGCAGTGCGAAGTGGGGTCGTACGCAGAGCTGAGCATCCGGAAGTTCTCCGTGATGAGTGCCCTTGCTGATGGGATTCAAGGGAACTGGGCCGAATTCCTTTACGGCCGGCTCCTGGAAAACGTCGACAGAAACATCGACGTTCCGACTAAAGGGAGTTTTGCTCACGCCGTATCTTTCGGGCTGAGAATAAGCCGCCTACTGGAGATGGAGTTGGGTGATGGGGTGGACCAGGGTGAGCAATTGGTCAGTTCGGACTTCATCCCTCCGACCAAGGAGCAAGCCAGACTCCCCCGCCCAGACTACAAGAAGCCCAGGAGGCTGAAGGGGAAGACCTCAGTGAACCCTTCTGAGGGTGTTTCTGAGGATGATGAGGCAGATGAGGGCGAGCAACTGCCAGTTATGGCTCGCCCGCTGACTGAAGAAGAAAGGGTTACGCTCAAGCGCCAGCGAGAGACTGAGCATCTCTTCGCCCAGCTGGGAGATGCAGTGGAAGCAGCCACTGGCATCCATCCCCGGGACATCCGCATCGTCCCTACTGACGAGCCATCCCAGAAAAAGCCCAAGAAGACCTCCCGCAAGAAGCCCAAGACTTCTCAGCATCAGCAGCCACATCAGGCACTGGTTCTTGGTCCAGCTCCAAGGAACATACTGGGACAGACCCAGGAGGAGCAGCTGGAGATTATGACCAGGAAGAGGAAGAAGATCCTCACCCTGGGTGAGCAGATAACGAAGAAGGCCAAGAAGGAGAAAAGTGCTTCTATAGTGAGGAAGAAGCAAGCTAAGGCCAGGCTGAAGGCGTTGAAGGCCCAGCAGAAGCTGGAAGCTAAACTGGCTGCTCGTGACGAGCGCTTTGCCAAGATTAAGGCAGAGCATGAAGCCAGGCGCCAGGAGGAGCTGGCTGAACAGCTGAGGCTGGCAAATAAGGGCAAAGGAAAGGCTGATGAAAGTCCAAGTGCCAGCCCACCAGCTTCCCCACCACCAGGCGAACTTTTACCAGAAGATACATATCAGCGCCTGCTGGTGATGGGAGTCGACGAGGACATCATGTCCATAGTCGAGCACTACCAGCCGGATGAGGAAGAGGCTGGGAGCCCGCTGGATGCGCAAGGGGATGCCAGCGGTGCTGATGCAAAGGATGAGGATCCGCTGGCTGCGCAAGGGGATGCCAGCGGAAGCGGAGTTGCCGAAGAAGGCCCGCTGGCAGTGCAAGGGGTTGCCAGCGGAAGAGTTGATGAGCGGGCGACCACCCCGGAAAAACTGGCGGAGGAGAAGGCGAGCTTCTTGGATGTCAGTTCTGAATCCGAGGAGGCAGAGGAGGATGCAGAGGAGATGGCTGAAGAGCCAGAGCAGGAGCCAGCTGAGGAGGTGGTTTCTCACTCCATGGTGCAGAGGATGAGGCCAAGGGACTTGTTCCCAGATTTTGAAGATAAGGCCCAAGTTTCTGCCAGTCGCCCCCGATCTACAGATGCTTCGACATCATCTTCTGGGCGACCAGCAGCATCCTCAACACCACCAGCTAAGCGTGCGCGCTCAGCCAGACGACAGTACATGCTCTGCATCCACGAGCATCAACTGATTGATGAGGACGACTTCCAGTCGCTCATCACAGGGGTACATCGGTGGGAGCACCGCGGGGAAATTGCATTTAAAAATTCAAGAGTGCCAGAGCCATCTGCATTCAACCTAATCCCGACCAGCGGCCTCCCCCACCAGTCTTTTTACGCCTCCAGAATCACTGACTGGTGTCTGCCCCTGCAGCCAGTTGAATATTTCAACTTCACTCTCTACGAGTATGCTGAAAACATCACAGCTGAGGTCGAGAATGCCGTCAATGATGAGATGATGGCCAGCTATCGTAGACTCTGGAGAGTGGACCCGGAGCTGTTTCAAGAGTTCCGGAGATGGAAGATTTTTGACAGATGCCAGCGCCTGCTGACGGTGGAGAAGCGGGCAGTGCTTTATGCCAGGCTGGGTCTAGGATACTGGAGAGCAGAGGAGGAGTGGGCCAATGCCTTCATGGGCACGGATCCTGATTGCCCCCAGCAGCTGTCTTCAAGGAGGATCGAGCGTCGCTTGTTGAAGATTGCTCAGTTTAGGCAGCTGACTGGAAGCTCCGGCCTCCCACCACTGAAGAAGCACTCGTTACCCTTCCTCCAGTACCGACAAACCAGCCGAGGGTATCAGCTGACGTACGCGCTCAGACGCCTCAAAGTGCTGGTTACCCTCCCGAGGATCCCTCCCTACCATGCTATTCTATTCGACATGGCTGCCTGCGCTCTGATGGTAGACCATATTGTGGAGGAGGATCCCTCGCGTGGCCTGTGGCTGATCCCTGCCATCGCTGCTGTTCCAATTGTTGTGGAGCTGGAGCACATCGACTGGCAGGTGGTGGAAGAAGTTTCTGAACAAGTCCCGCCAGCATCAGCTGCGATGCTGGTGGTGGAGTCAGCCGCAGAAGAGGAGTCAGCAGCAGCAGCAGCATCAGCAGTCCCAGCAGATGCACCAGCAGCCGCTGCAGTCCCAGCAGAAGCATCAGCCGCTGCAGAGCAAGTTGTGGATGGGGCATCTGGCGCTGATATAGTGATGGCTGAAGCCTCATCTGTTGAGCCCCCCACTTCGATGGCCCTGTCAGCAGAGCCTCTTTCCGAGGTCCATCCGCCTGCGCAACTGGTTGCTCTCATTGATGCCAGGATGGACCAGCGCTTTTCTTCCTACCGAGCAGAGATGGCGCAACAAATGGAGGCTTTCACCTCTGGGGTGAACTCCTTTTTGGCGCGGATCCAAGAGGGGGAAAGGACGCGAGCAGTCGCTGATGAGGAGAGGGCTCGGCTTGCTGCGGAAGAACGCCGGATTGCTGCTGAGGAGCGTTTGAAGAGGGAACAAGATATGGCGGCTCTTACAGAGATCTTGAGGAATTTAGCTAATCGCAATCAATCACCTGGATCCTCATCTCAGCCATAGGTCTTGTACTCTTCATTTCTTTTGTGCAAGTAATTTTGTATCAGTTAGACTAGTCAGTTTTTAATCCTGTACTTGTAATTGTAACATCATTAATGGATTGATTACTGACGGGTTGACGACAATTTCTCATTGTCCAACTAATGTCAACTTTTTACTTACCAGCTGAACTTACACATTCAGTGTAATCAGCACCAGCACTCATTTTGATACTTTGTTGATTCTAACCTGGCTCAGAGTTTTACTTCAAAATTTAATCGAGCAATATCTCTCCCAGTTTGAGGGGGAAGATTTTTAGGTTAGAGCTGATGTGAGGAAGTAGTTTCATGGGTTTAGATCTGATAGGTTTATTTGTAAAAAAAACCCAGAAATGCTGTGTATTTTTTCCTCATCAGCTGAGTGCTCGCTGGTTAGGCTTTGATCGCACCAAAAAGGGGGAAATTGTTGGGAAATTTGGCTAAGTTTCCCTTCCCCAGTAGCTACTTGCTTAGATTCTAGTTTGGTGTTTTGGTGGATCAAATCCTAAGTCCAACCAGCGTCAGTTTGTCTCTAGAATAGCTCTAGTCTCAAATGTAAAGTCCTGTATAGGTATTTTGAGTTGTAAGTCGCAGCTGATCAAGACTCATGCTGGCTACTGTTCACCAGCATGAGATGTGCTTACCAGTTGAGAGAAGTCTCACCAGCAAGCGGCTGACGAAGACTCATGCTGACACTGTTCATCAGCATAGAGTAGAGCTATTGACTGGTTACTGTTCACCAGTGGGAAGATTTCATCAGCAGGAGGCTGACAGATCTACCAGCAGAATATGTGTTCTGGCTGACACTATTCACCAGCGGTGAAGCCACCAGTCACGGGAGATTCCAAGAGATAACATCAGACGAATTGGTAGACCTTGATTGTGCTAAGGAAAGTCACCAGCAGAGACTGCCAGCACAAAGATCACCAGTATGATCTACCAGTCGGAGGTTATCAGCAGAATTGAAGATTCGCTCTCCCGAAGACTTAGAGACAAAAAGAAGATTCGTCTGAGGAAGTAACTGACAGTGTATAACTTTAAGGAGGATGCCTTAAAGTCTATCAGTTCAAGAACACCAGTTCCGATTCCTCGTACTGACGAATAGAGTCGTTCTGACACAAAGAGATCTGTGTCAGATAAAGCGATCAAAGGTATGGCGCTTTCCGGAAATTCCTACCTGCCGCCTGCAGAAGGACATGCAAGGACAGAGACTTTTCCGGATGTGTCCAAACGGCTAGTATTTGAATCTGAATCTCACGTCTATAAATACGTGAGATCCAACAGCATTCAATACTCTTCTCCGAACGCTCAACTACCGAAAGTCATAAACTTTATTGCAAGCAAGCAAATCGTTCGAGGCTTTTCTTAAAGCTTATCCGTGTGTTGATTTATTCAAACACGAGACTCCAAGCTTCTAGCTTGTGAGTTATTGATCTCATTTGGTGTTCTTTCTCATTCCGAGGAAGAACATAGCAGCTCTTGAGCCAGCCAGCTCCAGAGTTATTACGGGCAGTTTTGCCGCCAGCAAGAGTCAAGTTCTTGGGAGAACTAAACACCCACGTCATCAGTGGTACCGGTGGAGGTTAAAGTGACGTGCTCGCACTCCATCCAGCTGACAAGAGTTGAAGAAGGACAAGGACCGGGAGCGGTTGATCCAGTGAACTGGTAGACGAGGCATCTACCAGCTGGAAATAGATCGTAGGATATCTTGTACCGGATTACTCTCTTTAGTGAATTTCCAGTGCTTCGACTGGAGAGTGGACGTAGATCAGTTGATCGAACCACTATAAAATATCCTTGTTATTTACTGCTTTCAGCATTTACTTACTGATTTAAAACCCAGCACCCAAGTGCTGGAGTATAACTGAAACCAGTTTATAACTGTGCAAACTCGACTCTAAAATTATCTAAGTCCTGAGTCATCAGCTGACCAGCCAGTTGCCAGTCAGCTGAATACTCAGTTGCCAGTTGACTTACCAGCTGACAAGGTCCCAGTCAGCTGTGTAACCAGCAGAGTGCAAGAAACGAACTTACGTATTTTCCGCTGCCAAAGTATACCCTGATATCCGGGACCAACAGGATATAATGTTTATTTTATTAACTCTGGCTGTGATATTGTTGATAAGGTTACAGGAGAAGTGAAGCTTAGAGGCATTCGCAAGGGTGGCCTATACGTGGTCGATTGGCAGAGTGGCCAACAGGACTCGTGCTTCGTGGCATTCAACAAAGAAGAAACCAATTGGCTGTGGCATAAAAGATTGAACCACTTGAACTTCAAAACGATCAATCATCTGGCCAAACATAAGCTGGTAGAGGGATTGCCTGCGGAATCTTTCCGAAAGGAAGGAGTGTGTAAAGCATGCCAACAAGGCAAACAGACAAAGGCATCCTTCAAATCAAATCCAGAAAAAGACACCTCAGGGAGAATTCTCGAACTCTTACACATGGACCTGTTTGGACCTGTCAAACCACCCACAGTAAATAAGAATATATATACACTTGTAGTTGTTGATGATTTTTCTAGGTACACGTGGGTTCGACTCCTAAAAACTAAAGATGAAGTAAAGACCCTGCTACCTGAGCTGATCCTTAAAGAGCAGAACAACAAGGAAGTTACAGTTAAGAGGATTAGATCAGATAATGGAACTGAATTCTGTAATGGAATTTTGATGGACTTCTGTGCGGAAGCTGGTATTCATCATGAAAAGTCCACTGCTAGAACCCCACAGCAGAACGGGTTAGCAGAACGAAGGAACAGAACCTTAAAGGAAGCAGCGAGGTCCATGCTTGCTGATTCAGGACTCAATGGAAAGTATTGGGGAGAAGCTATCATGACTGCTTGCTACACTCAGAACAGGAGTGCGGTTAATGGCAGATTCAACAAAACTCTTTATGAAGTGTATAATGGTCGTAAGCCTTCTATTAAACACTTCCGTGCTTTCGGTTCAACATGTTATATCCATAACAATGGGAAGTCTAAACTTAACACTTTTTCGCCCAAGTCTGATGAAGGTGTTTTCCTAGGATATGGACACCCATCTCACAAAGGTTATCGAGTGTTAAACAAGACTACTCGACTTGTGGAAATAACATGTAATGTTATTTGTGATGAGTCTACTTTAGTGCGCAGGACTAACAAAGAACAGAAGGATGACAATCATGAGACCAATGATATCTATGATCAATCCTTACAAAATTCTTTCGAAAATATGAATATTGATCCGATTAGGTCTACGACTGATGTCGATCCAGAAATTTCGCACTCAGCAGGTGACCAGACTGCTGACCAGGCCAGTGATGCTATTGATCATGCTGAGGCCCCATCTTCTATTTATCTAAATGAAAATTTAGATGTTGCTGGAGCTCTTGATGATCAAGATGATGGAGAATCTACTGAAGGTCTTAGCAAAGGAGTTGCTGAGATTCCAGTCCTAGAGGAACCTGTTGCTGAAATTCCACCTATTGTCGTACCTCCCCATGCCAATCCTGTTCATGAAGATCTAGAAGCAGATGATGAAGAAGGAGTAGCAAACGTTCCAGTTGCTGAGCCACAGGAGAATGCAGTAGAAGCGAATCAGAACAACAATCATCAAGATGAAGCACCAGATGCTGAAACCCCAGCACGTGTCAGACCTACGTGGCTTCGTGCTCATCCCCTAGAAGGAATTCTTGGAAACATCAATGATCCATTGTTAACAAGACAAGGAAACGCAAATGCTATGCTGGCTTGCTACATCTCAAGTGAAGAACCTAAGAAAATTGAAGAAGCCTTATCAGATCCAGATTGGGTGAACGCCATGCAAAAGGAGCTTGCAGAATTCACACGAAACAATGTGTGGGAACTAGTTGACAGACCAGAGCACCAGAGTGTTATAGGCACGAAGTGGGTGTTCAAAAATAAGAAAGATGAATCAGGATCTGTAGTCAGAAACAAGGCACGGCTTGTGGCCAAAGGATATAGACAATGTGAGGGCATAGATTATGATGAAACATTCGCCCCAGTAGCAAGACTTGAAGCAATTCGTCTATTTTTGGCATATGCTGCGTACCATGGATTCGATGTGATGCAAATGGATGTGAAGAGTGCCTTTCTGAATGGTGAGCTGAAGGAGGAGGTTTATGTCGAACAACCACCAGGATTTGAGCAAGGCAATCAAGTATACAGGCTTAAAAAGGCATTGTATGGTCTAAAGCAGGCACCAAGTGCCTGGTATGGAACTTTGTCTAAGTTTCTGTTGAATAATGGATTTCAGAAAGGAAGGATAGATCAAACTCTCTTTCGCATTAAAGATGGAGACAGCATCTTGCTAGTTCAAATATATGTTGATGATATAATCTTTGGATCAAAGAATCAAGATCTATGTGATAGGTTCTCTGATCTCATGACTAGCCATTTTCAAATGAGCATGATGGGAAAAATGTCTTATTTCCTTGGATTGCAAGTTCAACAATCCAGAGAGGGAATTTTCATCCATCGGAAGAAGTATACTCGTGATCTAATTACTAAGTATTGTCCGGAGAAGACCAAGAGTCTGCGCATACCTATCAGCACAACATGCATTGCTGCTCTTGAGAAAGAAGGAGATGATGTGAATCCTACTCTTTACAGAGGGATTATAGGTTCACTGCTATATCTCACCGCTAGCAGACCTGATATCTCATATGCCGTTGGTCTATGTGCTAGGTATCAAGCCAAGCCTAAGAAGGCTCACTTTGATACTGCTAAGAGGATTGTTCGCTACTTGAAGTGCACAGAAGGCCTAGGAATTTGGTATCCTAGAGAAGATAGTCTTGCTCTGAGTGGATATTCGGATTCTGATTTTGGAGGATGCAAGATCGATAGGAAAAGCACGAGTGGCACGTGTCAATTTCTGGGACACAAGCTCATTAGCTGGTTCAGCAAGAAGCAGCACTCTGTTGCTACCTCCACCACTGAAGCAGAATATGTGGCTGCTGCTAGCTGCTGGTCGCAAATTCTCTGGATAAGGCAACAATTGTAAGATTACGGGATCTCTCCTGAATGTGTGCCTATCTACTGCGACAACAATAGTGCCATGTGCATCACAAAGAATCATGTCCACCACTCTCGGACCAAGCATATCGATATCCGACATCACTTCATACGAGATCATCAGGAGAAGAAAGATATCGATGTTCGCTATATATGCACCGAAGATCAGATAGCTGATATATTCACAAAACCTCTTCCAGAAATCAGATTTAAAGAACTATGCTTAAAGCTAGGATTGATGGAATTAGAGGAAGACGTGGATGAATGAGTCCTAGCTCTCATTCTTTCTATCTGGATTTCTTGAAATTTGGTTGATGATTAATTAAATTCTGGATGCTATTTTTCGGTTTGCTGAAAATATCATGAAATTGCTAAATTACGAGATGCTGAACCTCGAACGCTAGAAGTAAATTGGGATGCTGAAACGCGTCATGATTCAGTGAAAAATTTCAGCACACCAGCTTAGCAGATAGAGGTTTTGCTATTCGATTATTTCTTATTCAGCAAAAAGGTTCACGAGAAGATACTCAGCAAATAAAATGAAATTAGCATATTCGTCAATTCATTCAAAGGAAGAACAACATATTTCAAGAACTTCACAACACTACAAAAGGGAGAATCAGATCCAACCAACCCTTACATCATTATCTGCTACAAAAGTTTTACAATATTTTTTTTGTCAACGTCAACAACAAAAGGTTGGAGTCCAGAACACCCATCACCACGAGTTCGGAAAGTGAGACTTCAAGGGATAGAAGTCAAAACCCATCACAGGGATGCCCTCAGAGACTATGTGAGGGAACTTCTGCTCAAGTAACCAACTCAACTGCATGGCAGTTGGCAGAGGAAACTGAGGAAAGTGGTCGATGCAGTCCTTCACCCCATCAAAGAAGAACCCCGCCCAGTCGACGTTCTTCATCTCTGCATCAAGGGCCATCATAGCCCTCCAGATCCTAGGATTGAACACATAGTTCTCAGCAGCAACTCCAAACGTCACGTTACTGACAAGGTCAAAGATAACTCTATACTCCTCTTTCAACTCCAGACATGATGGAGTTGGCGAAAAGTCATAGATATCTGACTGCCTCCACTTGTCCCAGAAGCCGAACTTTGGAGCAGTCATATGACGATTGCCGTCCATAATGCGAACTGGACCCCTTGAGAGACCAAACTTCTGAGAAAAGAGGGTTGGAGTCCAGCAAACCAACTGGTTCTCAAAGGAGCCCCAGATAGCATCATCAGTGGTTTTGCATGAATAGATGAAACTCTGAAGAGCTCGTTTCTGATAACGTGCAGGAATAGTCATCAAAAATTGGTTTAGACGACTCTCACGAAGAACCCCCATAACATGGTTTGCAACGTGATAGTTATCATCGTACTCATAGAACAACCCTGATTCGTGGAGAATCTGGTTGCGAGTAACGGTTAAGTCACTCGGAGCGATGGTAATTTGATGCATCATGGTGGAACAAGAAAAGAAGAAAATGCTATGCAAAATGGTTTGAAAGAGATGGTGTTCAAGAAAACAAGTGGGATGTTATTTATAGCAAGATTGTGGTTCTCTCCACAGAGGGAACATTCTCCCAAAAATGTCTTGTCAACTCAATTCAGAGGGCGGAAGTCGAGGAGTCTCGACAAATTGGGAAACGCCACCTGTCCAAATAAATCTATTTCCAGCAAGTCGACCTATCTGAGTGATATGGCGATCTCTTCCACCAATGCTTGAAAAAGGCGCCAAAGGACATCCCAAATCCACTGATTAAGGCAGAAATCCATCGTCTTAAATAAATGCACTTGATGACTTTTTATGGAAAATTGTAGCTTACCTCAGAAACATAAGGATTGCTAAAGCATAAGATCCTTCAGAGACTCAACACTATCACAAGAAATGTTGCTAGATCTGCTTGCTAAGTCAAGGAGTCTGCTAAATCAGATCAGCAAACAAGGTTCGAGTTACGCTCAGATTGCTAGGATATTGAAGCAGGAGCCTATGCTATTCCAACCAAGCATATCCGAGACAGAGCATTAAATGCGCGATAATGGCTGCATCGAATCCGTAACCGCCATGTCAAAAGTGCTCAAGTATTCTCTCACACGCAACCAGTCCCTATAAATGAGATGTTACTCTCATTCTCTCTGGATCTCTTGGATTTCATGAAGACATCGTTAAGTATTTTGGAGGATGAATACATCTGTTACAGAATGCTCATCTTAAAAAAAAAAAAACGTATAGTTGTGCATAATTCATACATTCTTTCATTTCATTCACTGAAAGATGTCATTACAAAAGAGGATGGGAAAATAGAAAAACAACAATTCTTGGTATTCTAGGGAGAACGAGGCTTAAACGGGAAGAAGTCCGTATCCAGGAGGTTCGATCGTCCTTCTACTATCCGAGGGAAGCTCTGCTCCAACAGCCAACTGATCTGCATTCCATTCAGCAGGGGCACAGAAGGGAAATATTGGACACAATCTCGAACATTGTCGAAGATGTATTTCGCCCAATCGACCTCGACCTCATCATCAATGGCCATCATGATCTGCCATGTTTCCTTTGCGAAGGAAGTGTCATCAAGGCCTTCTCCCATCAACATGTTGTGAGCAACGCGGAAAAGCACCCAGTAAGGAGTTCGTAGATCGTATGCTGAAACAGAAAGGGAAAACTCTGACAAAGGAGATCGTCTCCATTTCCGCCACGATGACCATTCTGGGGCTATTTCCGTCACGCAATAGTTGAACACTGACCCAGGACCTCTGGGGAGGGCGAATCGACGAGAAAAGGAGTCTGGCGACCAACAGACTAGTTTGTCGTGGAAAGAACCATAGATAACTTCTCCCTCCACCGAGCAGTCCTTGATAAACTCTCGAAGAATATCACCTTGGAAACACCGTGGGGTGGCCGTGACAAATTGAGTCAATCCACTTCGATTGAGTTTTGACATAACAGTCTCTGCCACAACGTAATCGTTATCATACAGGGAATACAATCCAGATTCATGAAGAATTTGGTTACGGTGCAATTCCAGAGATTGACCTGGCGAATCCATTCTCTTGAAGATTTTCTTTAAGCAGTACAAATAAGGGAAAGTTCAGATAAGGGCAATTGTGGTGATAAGGATCCTCACAAGAAGGCTATTTATAAAGGGAAAAGTCATAATTGCGGATATCTTTACAAAACCGCTTGCTGAATCCAGAATTAAGGAGTTATGCATAACGTTGGGTCTTATGGAGTTAGACGAGACCTTGGATGAATGAAATTTCATTCTTATTCTTTCTGGATTTCTTGAAGACCCTGTACTAGATATGTACACATATTATGATGTCTGGATTCAATCTGCTGAATATTCTGTCTAAAATGCTGAATTAGTGTTATTTAAAGTCCTATCTCTACTGGAGAGCAAGTCAGCAGAGTACTCTCATTTTCAGCAGAGTGTTCACTTAACTCCTTTTCTAGTAGAGCACTTATTCTCAGCAGTTATGCTAATGAGGATCGTTGCTATGTATAAGAAATGATTTACTAAGATAAGATTATCTGATTACTTTCATTCAAACTTTGTACATGGACAAAATGAAGTACAGCCATACGTAGAAACTCGCATTAATTTGCAATAGAGCGAAAGGGATAAAAGTCAGTGCTACGGAGAGAGGATGGCCCTTCTGCTAGGACGGGGAAATCTTTCTCCAGCAACCAACTGAGTTGCATTCCATTCAGCAGATGAATGGAAGGATAGATTCGAGCGCAATCTCGTACGGTCTCGAATATGAAGCCCGCCCAATCAAGCTCGTTCTCCTCGACATCCATGGCAAGCATAACTTGCCAAGCCTCCTTAGTCAGAAGGAAGTCATGAGAATCTTCGCCCAGAATTATGTGGTTGGCCACATGGAAGAGATCACGATAAGGGGCCTGAAGATCCATCACCGCCGGAGTCGGAGAAAAGTTGTACATTGGAGAAAGACGCCATCTCTTCCATGCCATCCACTCAGGAGCCACTGCTGAGTTTTTGTGGTCAAGGACATGAAGGCGACCCCTAGGGAGCCCAAAGTCCCTTGCAAAGGAGTCCGGCGACCAACGCACCACTGTATCCCGGAAGGAACCATATATGGCATTCTCCTCTGTCATGCAACCCTTGAGGAATGCATGAAGAAGGTCCTCGTAATAGTGCTGAGGCGCGATAGTTACATATTGCTTCAAACCGGTGTTGGTTACCTTCGATATCACCATATCTGCCATGAAGGGCGTATCGTCATAGTATGCCCGGAGGGCAACTTCATCCAAGATTTGATTCCTGGTAATATCAAGCATTCCATTCGGAGATTCCATGGAAAATATCGAAGATAAAAGTATTTGTTTTGATTTGGTTGTGATGTTGAAGATAATCACAAGTGTCCTCTTTTATAGAAGGAAACACATCCCTCACGATTTATGATCTCACATTGGAAATCGAATCATCGCCAGATAATGTATGGTTACGATTGCAAGGGGAGTCATATTACTTCAGCAGTGACGGTTGGAAATCAAATCAGCGTTTGGCTCAAGAAAAATCTTCATCATGATTTTTTATTTTATAACCCTCCAAGTTGACAGTTGAAACGCCAAAATGAGAAGAATTTTTATCGTCATTTATTCGAATATATTGAGTCAGATATATTTTCATCTCATTACATTCAAAGGGGGAAGGAAGACTGCTGTTCGAGGCAGAATGGCGTTCGGGATATTCAGAATGGTTAAGTTCATACATGAAAAGAATTGGAGAAAAAACGAATCACATATGTTGTGATATGAAAATGTCTCAAAACATCATTCAGAAGCAGGAGTTTGCGTCTTACGAAGAAATGCATTTAATGCGCGCAGACGGCGACAACAAATTAGGTCATGCCACATCGCCAGCACCCTTGTTTTGGAGAACGTGTGATTTGACTAATTATTTCAACCGTAGATTGAAATTTGAAGGGAGCAACCCACACCGTCGATTTTCTATTATGCTCCAAAATTCTCTACACTAAATGGATTTCAAATCCCTTCCTATCTAAAAACCCTTCATTTTTCTATTTTGAAATCCCTTACCTCTCCTTCTCAAAAACCTCTCTGAAAAATTCCAAACCTCTGAATTCGCATCAATGGCATCAAACTCGAACTCTCCAAAATCACAAAACTCAGACCCCGATCAACCCGAACCACATCAAGCCTTAAATTTAGACAATTTCATCTCGTCATCCCCACTTCAAACGCCCGCCTTTATTTATCCACAGACTGCCGATTCCCCTTTGCATGTTCGACATGCACCTAGGTTCACGGGAATAGAAAAGAAAGAAGATATTGATGAATCAATTCCCTACAGCAAACTTGTTGTTTTGGCCCGGAAAAAGGAACTATCTGGCCACTCAGGGGAACAAAGACGTCTGGCGCAAATCCGGAAGGACAGGATCCTTTACATGCCTCTCGCCACCAAACATATTCCCAAGTGGATTATGGACCTACTCGATTATGAGTTGTTGGTAAAATATCTCTCCGCTGAACCTGTTCGCTTTCATCCTCATATGGTCTCAGAATTTTATGTTAGGGCAGTCATGAGCCCTGATAAAAAAACTTTCAAAACTAGCATATATGGAAATGTTGTGGAAGTTAGTGCTGATTTGTTATCTAGGATGTTTGGGCTTCGGAATTATGGACCCAAAATTTCTCAATATAAGTTGAATGACCTTATCGAAATGGAGAAATGTTGGAATCTTTGGAAGAAGCCAGGGGAGTTGAAAGATAAGAAGGGTCAGGCGATTACATTCAAGGTTGCTACTCCAATCAACACTCTGTCTGATGAGTATAAGTTACTGGCGGAGATAGTAATCAAAATGCTTCAATGCGATGCTGGTTCTTATTCCGAACTTTCCGCAAAGAAATACTCTGTTATGATGGCGTTGAATGACAACATTAAGGGAAATTGGGCTGAATTCTTCTTCGAGCGATGGGCTGAACATGCTCGAAAGAATGACCACATGGCTATAGATGGAACGTTCTCTTCAAATGCGAACTTTGGATTGAAAATCAGTAAGTACTTGGAGATATTATTCACAAACACAAGAGTTGACAGAGGTGAAAGTCTACTTCCAACAGACTACATACCTGTAACGAGGAAAGAGCCTAAGCCCGTAAGCTTTCGAAATCCTAGGAAATTGACGGGAAAATCTAATGTGGATAAATACAAACCCACATCTCCTGAAGAGCCGGATCCTGCCACCACTTCAAGTCGGGCCTTACAGCCTGCTATTCCCATGTCTGCTGAAGATATTGCTCTATTGCAGACGAATGCTGAAACAGAACACTGCTTCAAAAATCTCGAGGAGATTGAGAAATTAGGAAATTTACCGGTTGATCAGATCAACGATATAATGACTTCGAAGGAAGCAGAACAGCCTCCGATTATTCTTGGGGAAATGGCTTTACCAATTCAAACAAAGAAGAGAACCACGGATACTTCTCCTGTACCTAAAGCAAAGAAGAAGACCAGGAGAAAGTTGGAATTACTTACCAAAAAAGAAGAATTGGAGAAAGCAGAAGCAGAGAGGAAGGCTGCTGAAGCTGTTGAAAGAACTGCTGCTGATGTTACAGTAGAGAAGGACTCTACTGACAATGATACTGAGGAGACCGCTGAAATTGATCCAGTTTACATCCCTAAATCTCTCAGAAATATAGAAGAGCGCACTCAGGAAACAAGGAAAACGAAGAGACAGAGCGAAGCTATTCTAAAGGAAATCGAGAAGAGAGATTATCAGAAATTCATTAGAAATCTAACATTCGAAGAAAGAGACAGAAACTTCGAACGAGCCAAATCTGTTGCTGAAGAGTTTATGGCTCAGAAGAGAGCTGCTAGACAGGCACAATTAGAAGAACAAGCTGCCAAGAAATTGAAAAGCACCAAAGAAGATGCTATATCTTCACAAGATGCTATGTCAGATGAAGAGGCTAACAAAGAATACAGTGCTAGCAGAGGAGTCGAAACTAGCAGAACAGAAGAGTCTAACATAGTGGATGAAGTATCAGCAGAGCACGTGGAACAATCAACGACAGTGGAGATTGTTGCTGAAGGAAATCCAATTCCAGTAGAGAACGAGGAAACGACAGACATTTCAGCAGATACCACCATGGACTATGATGATGAAGATCCTACTGCTGAACTTCGTCAACTAGCAGAAGAGGCCGCAAAGAAAGGAAAAGATAAAGCTGATTCAGAAGAGGAACCAAAAGGAAAAGAATTCTCAAGAATGCTGGAGTCTGGAGCCTTTAATGAAACTCACTATCTACATCCGATAGTTCGCAGAAGAAATGATGTAGAATCGAGTGGAGTTCGAAGTGCTGAAGAACAAGTCGAATCACTCTTCAATCCTAAAACATCTAAAGAAACTCCAGAACATGATATGTTAGCAGAACAGCCGGTGCAAACAGTTCTAGCAGATCATCCGAAGGAAACACATCTTCATAATCAATCTGCTATGATTCTCTCAAGAGCTAATCCAATAGAAGAACAACCAGGTGCTGAGACACTCCAACAATCATCACTCGTCGAAGAGAATGATTCTCTACTCACTGAACCTGAATCATCCTGCATCTCTGAATCTGATACTGATGGAGAATCTGCGGAAATATACAATGCAAAATTCCTGAGGAAAGAAACTTCTGGATCAGATGCTCTTCTTCGAGTGCCTCTCAATGGATTACCAGGACTTCGCTATCGACTTCGAAGAATTGGCCAATGGTGTGCAAAGGTCTATCCTGAAGAATTGCCCAATTCTGATCTAGCACCTATGGCTGAGGAAATAGAGTTGTTTGTTCAATCCGAAACAGAAAGAGCCATTGCAGACTTATTCCACAGTGAGTTGGACGAATCAACTTCAGAAGGACGCATGTTAGCAGAAGAGTTTCGCCGATGGAAGAAGTGTGATTACATTATGCATCAACTCTGTTTTGAAGAAAAAGCATTGGTTTTTGCAACCAAGGGATTAAACTTCTGGAGGCGTGAGGAACGTTGGTGCTTCGATTAGATTGATCAAGTTCCGGGGATAAAACAGTTCTAAAAAAAATAAGTGATGTGCAGACTTCAAGCCATCCGAGAACATCGTTCTCTCACAAAGACTGCTGGTTTACCCAAATCCACCTTCGTACCCGATGGATACTCTGATGCCAGAGTTGAATTGTCCAAGCGTCAGGCAAGAGCTGCTGTTGCTTACAGGAAACGTCAGATGGAGTATAAAATTCAACAAGCAGAGAGACTTAAGGCTCGAATAGCGGCACAGGCCACTGAGCGTGCTGCTCTGGAATTTGATTACAGAGATATGCAGTTGGCCAAATTCCTGAACATTGATATTCAGGAAATAATTAAGGAAGCTCAGGAAGCAGAGGCCCGAATTGCCCAGGAGATCGCACAGATTCTGGAGGCCGCTCGTCGAATAATACATGAGGAAGCTTGTTATCAAGCACATGTTGATGCGATTCAAGTACAACAATCACCTATTCCAACAAGTCGAGAACTCATTGTGACCACTTCTTTCAATGCCACTCCAATAACCTCTCTGCAGATACCCTTTCCAATGAATGCCGATATGGCGGTCGCCTTTAACTCTTATTTGCAAGTAGCTATTGATGGAAGAGTAGCAGAAGCAACCACTCACTTGCGAAGAGAAATTGATGAAGTACGGGGAGATGTATCTCATGTACGATCAGAGGTCGCTGAAACCAAGTTGGCCGTCTCCGAGAATAAGATAAGCCTGGAGGTTGTTCAAAAGGATTTAGCCGAAACCAAGACAACCCTAACCGAAACTGTGGTGGCTTATGGTACCAACTTTTTGGCTGCAATCAAAGAGGGGGAAGAAAGAAGAAAGGCTGGCCAGGAGAGAAGAAGAAAAGAAGATGAGGAGTTAGCCGCAAGGAAAGAGGAGCTAAGAAAGAAAGAAGAAGAAGCGAAGGAGGAATCAAGAAGGAAAGAGCAAGAAGCAAAATTAGAACTTCAAAGAAAGGAGCATGAACTTCAAATGCAGAAGATTGCAATGGAGCAGGAGAAGCTGGCTAAACAACTGGAGCGTGAGGTTGCTGAAAGAGAAACAGGAGCCAATCTTCTTGAGAACTTCATGAAGTTCACCATGGAGAGATTTGCTGATATCCAGAAGGGCAACTCATCGAATCCAGCGGACAGCGAGAAGGACAAGCCAGCACCCGGCTCATAAACGTCAAGGTCCAATCTTATCATTAGTCTTTGCTTTCTGAATCCAATTTGTACTTAAACTTGCTATATCATCTATAAAATTGGATCGGACTTAGACAAATTCTCCTTGTCCACCTCTGATTTTTACTGGTGTGCTCTAGTTGATTTACACTTCTGGTGTACTCAACAAATTTGCATGTGAATATGGAGATTATATTTTGATTGATGAATGCTCGCTGATTTTATGGATGCTAGAATTTCCAGCATATTACCTTTGTGCAGCATTCCATTATACTTAATCGAGAAATATTTCCCAGCACATGTTGAGGGGGAATTATATTGAAATCATTTTTTTGCTTGAACCTAGTTGGAAAAACTCTGTGTTAGATTGATAGAATAGCATAACCTTGTAAAACACAAACATTCTTCCACTTATGGTCAGCAAATGATAGTAAGCTTTGATCGCACCAAAAAGGGGGAAATTGTTGGGAAATTATTCCTAAAATCTCCCTTAGGACCTATTTGTAAAAGATTTTGTTGGATCAAACCTTATATAGTTGGTCGATCATTTGCCGAATTCTAGATAGTCTAGCATACTCTGTAAAGTCCTGCATAGGTTTTATATTGAGTTGTAATAGACTAGTGTGCTAAGAAGAATTCCTAGCAGATACGAAGCAGATGACGTCTGCTAAGAGTCGCTGAACAGCAGAATGCTAAGATATTAGCAGTCATCAACAACTTACAACTGCTAGAGAAGCGAGCAAACGAAGGAATACTAGCAAACAGCAGAACGTTTGCTAGACAATACACAACAACAGAATGCTAAGGCATTAGCATTCAGCACCCTTCAGCGACGAATAAGAAGTCGCAAGCAACAGAAGTCAAAGGATCGAAGACAGCAAAAGACTTTAGCAGATCCTAGCTTAGCAAAGCAAGAGGCTCAAAAGTTGAAGCTAGACTGCAACTCTGACAGAAGTACACACAAAGGTCGAGACTTTCCAGAAGTAGTTCGAAAAGTACAGCCCTACTCAAAAAGTGTTCAATCAAGACAATCCACTCTTGGACAAAGAAGCCGTTGTGTCTAACGGATATGGAGATTCAAAGTTTGAATCTCCATCTATAAAAGACAGGTTCAAGAATGAGATTGACTACTGCTTTTCTCACTTTAGACACTCACGAACACTCAAGCAAGAGATTCCTTTGACGAAGTGAACAAACAAAAAGTAGTCAGTTGAGAGCCGTGTGAAAGTATATTAAAAGCTCCCAACAACCAGAAGTGTCGCTCATTGATATACTGACACTCATTTGAAGACATTCTTGATCGCATTCAAGAATATCTCAATCATTGGGATTCCTTTCTTTTCAGAAAGAATCTAACAGTCGAACACCAGAAAAGGTCAAGACTAAGACGGGCACTTAGCCGCACTCAAGAAAAGTTGGGAAGTGACTATAAAACTTCTATATCAGGCAAGGCAGGAGTTTCGAAGGTGCGCCCTTGACCCAGCCAAACCTTACCGGAGGAGTTCAGATCAACGGAGGATAGCTGTCAAGTAGCCAGGCCGAAAGCTCACTGCCTACTTAACTGGAAAAGCGATTCCTTGTAATCTGTATACTTTTCTAGTGGAATTCTTAGCGTTTCGGCTAAGGAGTGGACGTAGATCGTTTTGATCGAACCACTATAAATCTTGTGTTCATTTACTGTTTTATTAATCACTGTTCAAAGTTGATTTGAAACCTAGCAACAGAGTTGCTAGTGTATATCTGAAAACATACTTAAATAATAACTTGAGTTAAGAAACATTCTGAAAACAACGTGAAGTGTAGGAGACGTTTATTTATTCTGCTGCATCTCGTGTTAAGATATAATCACGACGACTCTGGTATTTAGGGACCAACACTTCTGTTCTGTTTCGAGACTGCATAGTGTGCACAAGGATAGAAAATGATCTTAGGCCATCTTTGTTAGCCAAATTATCCCAAACACTGTCCCTTATATATTTTATCCTTAGTAAGCCCTTTGAGGCTGTTACTTTTCTTTCTTGTCTATGAGTTAAGGAAAGCATTGAATTGTCTATGGGAAGTACTATAAACATGTGAATTGTTTCTTGTCTATGAGATTTGGGCGGAATAAAGGGAAGATTGATTTAAAATTGTTCATAATTAGCCTTTGAGTCTGTAATTTTCTATTGTTGTCTATGAGTGAAAGCTAGGATTCCTTCATGTCTATAAGTTGAGGTGAACATGATGGACAATAATTATAGGAGTATAGGAAATTTTTATTTGGTGAACAAAACAAGGTTGGGCTCTAGAAAAAAAAAGAGAAGTATGATTTGTGTCCTTATAAGCTCAAATCATTAAATAAAATCTTTAAGAGCATAAAAGGATAGAAAAAAGAGAGAGAAAAGAGTCTTGATTTGTGTTGACAATTTTAGGAGATTGGTGGATGATGAAAAGATAGTGGTTGGATGTGTTGAGAGTAGCTAACTCAATTGGTTTAGTCATTTGGCCATATTTCCCTACCTTTCACAAAAAAACTTACATTACAACCTTATCAAAGTCCTTTTTTATTCTTGATTTCTGTGCACATTTGAGCAGTGGATATTTTAGAACTTTTGCAAGCCAATGGTAGAAACTTCTTCATACATGTTGTGAGTGCTTTCATTGAAACCCAAACACTTGTGTGAATGAGCGATACACTTCCTTGTGAGTCTTCCGAAGTTGATGGATTTCTTATCTCTTGCAAACTGCTTGTGTGATGTGGATTGATGATCCTTTGATTGTGATGAATCTTGTGAGGCATTGCACTTTCAACTTCTTGAGATTTCTTTTCTTTATTTTCTTTGATTGAGGACAATCAAGTATTCAAGTTTGGGGGGTTTGATAAGCTCATATTTATACTCACTTATCTATATTTTTCTCCATTGTTCCAGTGCAATTAGGTTAGGTTTTTACTTATTTCTGTGTATGAGATTGTTTTAGAGGATGTTATGCCCTTCGTGGTGAGTTTTTCTGGTATTTAGGGCTAAAAAGAGGTGTAATGATGAAAGAGCTGAGTTACACAGAGTTGCCGCTTCGATTGACGCACGGGAAGTCGATCAAGTTGGAAGACGAAGCCAAAAACCTGAAGCAGAACCTCTATGTTGATCGACGTGGTGCATGTCGATCGACACAGAGGTCGGATGTCGATCGGAAGCAAGGCAGATGAAAAGGAGCTCGACACATGTAGGCGTGTTGGTCGAAATGCATCCTGTCAACCGACAGAAAGGACAAAGCTGCGGCTCGACATGAAAGTCATCCTGAATTTTGACTTGACCTGTGTGTCGATCGACAACACACTTATCGATCGACACACAAGCCCGGAAAGGATTTTTACGCCTGTTTTGGAAATTTTTATTATTTTAGCCAATACCCAGATTAGGTCTTTTTCTCTCCTTTATAAATAGGACTCAATGAGGCACGAAAATACATGAGTTTTTATGCATTATTTTACTTAGAATATTGGAGCACTGGAGTTTTTCCAAGACTTGGAAGGTTCCTATTTCAATTATTAAGGTAATGAATAATATGTTTGCTTTTGTTCTAGTTATGTTTTGTGGCTAGAACCCTAACAATTTCTAGGGCTATGTGTATTCTTTTCTGATGCATGTTTATTGAAATCAACTCGAATAGCATGGTTTAATTTCCTGAGATTAATTTAATAACCTAGATTTAAAGATGGATCATGAGATGAATTTGAGTCTAGGTTTAAATTTATCAATCGAAGGACCGAGAGGTGAAGATTGTTAATAGAAAGAGAGAATTAAATATATGTGTTTTCTGTCTCAAAAGAAAGAAACTTGTGTAGGAATTCATTAGATAATAATCAAGATTGCTAAAATTGTATTTTTGAGACCGAGAGAAGAAAGCCAATATTTAGTAATCTAGGGTTTAATTGCCAAACCAAGGATTTAATCCACTAAAATCTATTGTTTCCCCATTGCTGAGTTGATGAATATTGCATTCTGATAACTAGAATATCCGCCCTAGGATCTGTGTTTTCCTTTAATAGTTTCAAAACCTTTATTTTCCTGCACTGTTATCTTTAAATTCCAAAAAAAAAATCCCTTTTATAAAATCCTCAAACTTCTATGTTCTAAGAACTGTGGCTAGTAATTTGGATATTTCATTGCACAGTCCCTGTGGGATCGACCACCTTAGGGTATAAAATTATTGTTTGCTCGCAGCTATCTGCAGTTATCAAATTGGCGCCGTTGTCGGGGACTGTCAGATCTATCCAGATATTAGTTTTTTTAGTTCTGATGGATTGAGATAATAATTTAATTTTATTTCTGTTTTATTTTCGTATTTCTTAGTTTTTTTGTTATTAATTTCATATTTTAGGGTTTGAATTTGGTTGTTGGTGTTTAATTTTCATATTTTGGTTCATGCGAGTTTTGGATTTTTGAGCTCTATTTCGATCGATAGCACGCCTGTCGATCAAACAACAACATCCTTTGTGTCGATCGACAGCCTCTCTGTCGATCGACACTGCTGTTGATTTTCTATTTTCCTTCTTTTTTTGTTTTCAGGTTTATGAACACGAGGGCTCGAGGCAAACCACTAGAGAATTTCGATCTAGAAATCGAGGCCACAATCCAGAGAAGAAAGAGCAAAGAAAAACAAGGCAGAAACACCAACATGGATCCACCACCACACCGAACCGATGAGGATTTCTCAGAGATGCAACCATTGGAGGAGCCGTACACACAACTCATAACTCAAGAAAATGCCATCTTACTTGTCCAAGAAGTCAATCAGATGAAGGACATGACAGAGAGGGAAGCAGAAAGACGCGAGGCTGAAAGAAGAGAAAGAGAAAGGGAAAGACGCCGCCAAGAGGTTTTCGGTGATGAGGATCCGAATGAAATGGCCAAGAAGTACAAACCGCAGCCCGGGAATGAGGGATTTTTTATTGACATCACTGCCAATAACTTTGAACTGTAGACCGGTTTGATTCAGATGGTTCAACAGAACCAGTTTGGTGGCTGAGCAGTAGAGGACCCGTACACCCACCTCAGAATGTTCATGGAGGTGTGTGATACCATCAAGAAAAATGGAGTGACCCAGGATGTGATCCGTCTATGATTGTTCCCCTTCACACTTAGGGATCAGGCTCGGACGTGGTTTACAGCCTTGGACTGCAGCAGCATCCGCACATGGGCCAATCTCTGAGCAGAGTTCCTAGCTTCTTTCTTCCCACCTTCAGTCATCATTCAAAAGAAGATGGAGATCCTACAGTTCCACCAGAGGATGGACGAGTCTTTATTTGAAGTGTGGAGCTGGTTTAACGAGTTGCTGAGGAGTTGCCTGGGCCATGGAGGTGATACCGAGGAGCATGCCCATATATTCTATAGGGGGGTTGATTGAAAAGACCCAAGAGTCTGTTGATAGGAAGAGGGAATTAAATATATTTGTTTTATGTCTCAAAAGGAAGAAACTTGTGTAGGAATTCATTAGATAATTATCAAGATTGGCTAAAACTGTGTTATTGAGACTGAGAGGAGAAAGTCACTATTTAGTAATCTAGGGTTTAATTGCCAGACCAAGGAATTTAATCCACTAAAATCTATTTTTTACCCATTGTTGAGTTGATGAATATTGCATGCTGATGACTAGAATATCGGCCCTAGGATCTGCGTTTTCCTTTAATTGTTTCAAAACCTTTATTTTCCTACATTGTTATCCTTAAATTCAAAAATGAAAAAAAAATCCCTTTTCTAAAATTCTCAAACTTTTATGTTCTAAGAACTGTGGCTAGTAATTTGGATATTTCGTTGCACAGTCCCTGTGGGATCGACCAACTTAGGGTGTAAAATTATTATTTGATCGCTGCTATATGCAATTATCAAATTGGCGCTGTTGCCGGCGACTGTTAGATATATCCAAATATTAGTTTGTTTTTAGTTTTGATGGATTGAGGCTGTAATTTAATTTTATTTCTATTTTATTTTCGTATTTCTTGGTTTTTGTGTTTTCAATTTCGTATTTTAGGGTTTGAATTTGGTTGTTGGTGTTTAATTTTCATATTTTGGTTCGTGTGATTTTTTTATTTTTGCGCTTTGTTTCGATCGACAACACGCCTGTCGATCAAAACAGCAACATCCTTTATGTCGATCGACAGCCTCTCTGTATATTGACACTGCTGCTGATTTTCTATTTTCCTTCTGTTTTTGATTTCAAGTTTATGAACACGAGGGCTCGAGGCAAACTACTCGAGAATTTCAATCCTGAAATCAAGGCCACAGTCTGGAGAAGAAAGAGCAAAGAAAAACAAGACACAAACACCAACATGGATCCACCACCACACCGAACCGATGAGGGAAGCAGAAAGGCGCGAGGCTCAAAGAAGAGAAAAGAAAGAGAGAGGGAAAGGCGCCGCCAAGAGGACTCTGATGATGAGGATCCGAATGCAATGGCAAAGAAGTACAGACCACAGCCCGGGAATGAGGGATTTGTTATTAATATCACTGCCAATAACTTTGAACTATAGACCGGTTTGATTCAGATGGTTCAGCAGAACAAGTTTGGTGGCCGAGCAGTAGAGGACCCGTACACCCACCTCAGAATATTCGTGGAGGTGTGTGATACCATCAAGAAAAACGGAGTACCCAGGATGTGATCCATCTACGCTTGTTCCCCTTCTCACTTAGGGATCAGGCTCGGACGTGGTTTACAGCCCTGGACTGCAGCAGCATCCGCACATGGGCCGCTCTTAGAGCAGAGTTCCTAGCTGCCTTCTGATGGGTTTTGTATACTGAAAGCATTTATTATAATGAGTATACAACGGTTTATTTCTCCTATCTGTTAACAATCTTACATGTATGAACAATGGTATCCTCTTGTCTCACCGATAGGGACGATCATACAGCGTCTTGTAGATCGCAGAAGATAGTATGATCACTTGACCTAGTGAGACATAAACTTGATCACATCCAAGACAACATATGAGGATACGTCTGTCCGGATGGCTGCGGCATTGTCGAAATAAGTAGTCTGTCTTGGTTACTTGACATGCTGGTACGCAGAAGTGGCGTATTGATGGACCGCAGTGAGATATATTCGTCTGTCTGACATCAGCGAATATAAGATCTCGTTATATTGATTGAGTCCAAACCCTAACGAAGGTTCAGGGGTTTGCACGGGTTGACTGTTGCTTTGACTTGCCATGGTGGAGAGCCTAAGTAACGTGCTCTTATATCCGCATCTTGGGTGACAGCACTTCGTGTAGTACCGCCTGAGACTGGGTTTAGGTAACCATATCCGAGT
>JAPKLW010004497.1:0-15363 GCA_026898455.1 Plectranthus barbatus
GAGTTAAATTTGTGGTTAATTGCTTAGAAGCATCTTAGAATATAATGCAAGAATTGCATCCCTGTTCTTGAGAGATGGCTTGGTCTAAGGTTTTCACTAATTATTAATTTCTAGTGTCAAAAGCATCCTGACATGGTAGTGAAATTAAATGGATTGGGGCTTAAAACCCGCAGTTCTGGTTGAGGGTGACATCGTAAACGTCTACGAGTGTAGCTTGCGGTGGGAACTCTTGGGCAATTAGTGGAAAACATTTGTATTTGATTTATTAAAAGGTTTTCAATGCATTTGTTTTCGAAGTTCAACATGTATGTTCTTATTTAAGATTCTTTATTGTTTCAGATATGTCTATGTCTACTGTCGATCATATACTTGCTCTCAATCCTCTAACTGGTCCAAACTTCCATGAATGGAGTTTCTGCATCAAACACATCCTTTATCTGAAAAATCAAGCACATGTTCTTTACATGGATCCACTGTTGCGTTCTCAAAGAGGAGTGTGCGAACTTGAGCTTGAATTCTATGACAGATGGGAGGATGCTGATGAGTTTGCCATCTGGCTCATCACGGGTTCCCTGTCTAGAGAATTAAGGCATAAGTATGAACACCTCGAAAGGGCTGGAGAGCTTTGGAAGGAACTCTCGACGGCTTTTGGCAAAGTGGAGCGAACTATTAACTGTAAGCTTGTGCACAATCTTGTGTGCAAGAAGATGGTTGAGGATAGCTCAGTGACTACGCACATGATGTCTGTGATTGATCTCATGAGACAATTTACTGTGCGGAGTGGTAATATCAGTGCGCAAGGCGAGATTGATATTATCTTGAATTCTCTTCCGGAATCTTATCATGACTTTAAGATAGTTGCTGCTGCAAAGGGAGAGTATGCTCTGCATGAGCTGCTTGAGGATCTTGTAGTGGAGCAGTCTATCCATGCGAGCACGAAAACCTGTTCTGTCTGGTTCTAGTACTGGTTCGACAACCTCTAAGGTTGGAGACGATGGTGCTGAGAGCAAGTACAGAAAAACAGGCAGTGATAGCAAGTCTAGGAAGGGGAAGAGAGCCAAGGTCACTCCAAAGAAGAACGAGTGTGCTGGATGCAGAAAGGTGGATTGTCCGAATGCTAAAGGACAAGGTACGTCATTTGCATTTGTAACGGAAACATGTTTAGCATCGGTTTCTACTCATTCGTGGGTAGTGGATACTGGAGCTACTGATCATGTTTGTTACATTTTGCAGGGGTTCACACCGAGGAGGGTGCTGAAGAATGACGAGGTTACCATCTCGATGGGGAACGCAGCACAAGTGAGTGCAGCTGCCATTGGAGATTTCACCTTGTACTTTGATGATTCTGTTTAAACATTGAGAGATGTTTTATACGTGTCGGATTTTCGGCGAAACCTTATTTCAGTTCCCAAACTTTATGTTGATGGATATTCAGTTATTTTTGATAGTGGTGTTTCTATCATTGGTAATAACGGTGTTATCTATCGTGGAATGCTGAATAATTCTCTCTATGTTGTTAACTGTAATCACAAGTCTTCCGCAAGTATTGCATGTAATTCATCCGTAATTGATAATCCTAGGAAGAGAAAACTTACTTCTTCTGATGAGGATCTTACATATCTCTGGCACTTGAGACTGGGTCACATTAACTTGAAGCGGATTCAAAGAATTGCAGATGACGGTACATTGGACCTAGTCCGGGCTGTACCTTATCAAGTCCGCAAATCCTGCATCGAGGGCAAGATGTCAACTAGGCCTTTCAAGGCTAGTCAGTCTCGAGTAGAGGAAGTGTTGGAATTGATCCATTCTGACTTATGTGGACCGATGCCCACGCAGGCTCGTGGAGGGTACGAGTACTTCGTCACTTTCATTGACGACTACTCAAGGTACGGATACATTTACCTGCTTCGCTACAAGTCTGAATGCTTTGAGAAATTCAAAGAGTTCAAGGCTGAAGTAGAAAAGAAGGTCGGGAAAACTATCAAGTCGCTGCGATCTGACCGCGGTGGCGAATACCTCGATAACGAGTTCCTGCAATATTTGTCAGAAAATGGGATTACATCCCAGTGGACTGCACCGGGTACTCCCTAGCAAAACGGTGTAGCTGAAAGAAGAAATAGGACTCTTCTAGAGATGGTAAGATCAATGATGAGTTATGCAAACTTACTAATTTCGTTTTGGGGCTACGCATTGGAAACATCAGCTTACGTGCTTAATGTGGTGCTTTCTAAATCAGTTCCTAAGACGCCTTCTGAGCTCTTCCTTGGTTGCAAACCTAGTTTGTGCAAGTTTAGAGTATGGGGCTGTCCGGCACACGTACTGTCGAAGGAACCTGATAAGTTAGAAAGCAGGTCAAAAGTAATGTTGTACATAGGGTATCCCAGGCAAACGAAAAGTGGTTACTTTTACTGTCCTGAGAGTCAAAGAGTCGTTGTTGGCACCAACACTAGATTCTTGGAGGACGAGTGTGTGAGTAATCATAAGTCAAGGAGTGATATCGTTCTTCAAGAAATTGAGAACGAGAATGCAATTCCAAGGGAAGGGGAACGTGTAGATGTGGGTGCTCCTGTGAGAGGCACATCACCACAAACACGTTCTTCAGTGCAAGGTGCAGGACCACAAGTCGCTGCACCTACTACTGACACGGCACCGATGCCTCGTCGCAGTGGGAGAGTTATTTTCCAGCCAGAAAGGTACATGTTCGTGGGTGAGTCTTCGAACTTGAGCCCGGAAGACGGACATGAGGACTCTGACCCACTGACTTACGAAGAGGCAGTGCAAGACAAGGATGTTGCCAAATGGCGTGTCGCCATGGATTCTGAAATTGAATCCATAACTGCTATGGATGTATACCAGAAGACTGAATTGCTGGATGGCTTTAGAGCCATAGGGTGCAAATGGGTATACAAAAGAAAGAAAGGGGCGGATGGAAAGATCACGACTTTTAAAGCCAGGCTGGTGGCAAAGGGTTATAGTCAGAAAGAGGGCATTGACTATGACGAAACCTTTTCACCCGTAGCCATGCTCAAATCCATCCAGATACTCCTTGCCATAGCTGCGCATATGGACCTTGAGATCTGGCAGATGGATGTGAAAACCGCTTTTCTAAACGGTTACCTTGAAGAAGGTAGGGACATCTACATGCAGCAACCCGAGGGTTACATAAGCAAGGGTGACGAACATCTTGTCTTGAAGCTTAGGAAGTCCTTGTATGGACTTAAGCAGGCTTCAAGGTCGTGGAACTTACGTTTCAACGATGTTATTAAATCCTACGGATTTGCATAGTTGGAAAACGAAAGTTGTGTTTACCGACTTTGTGTCAGTGGGAGCGTGGTCTTCCTTGCACTTTACGTTGATGACATACTTCTATTTGGAAACAACGAGGGAGTGATGTCGGAAATCAAGGCATGGTTATCCGAACAGTTCCAAATGATGGATCTGGGAGAAGCTGGCTACATTCTTGGGATTAAGGTCTTACAAGATCGTAAGAGAAAAATGTTGAGCTTATCCCAGGCATCCTATGTGGATACTGTGATAGCCCGGTTCAGCATGCAACTCGCCAAGAAAGGCTTGCTACCTTTCAGACATGGCGTTCGTCTTTCTGGTGGGCAGTGTCCTCAAACATAGTGGGAGAAAGATGAGATGAGTCTTGTACCATACGCTTCGGCTGTGGGTAGTCTCATGTATGCGATGCTGTGTACCAGGCCAGATATCTGTTATGCCGTTGGCATGGTAGCAAGATATCAGTCTAACCCTGGACAGGCGCACTGGACTGCTGTAAAGCACATCCTCAAGTATTTGAAAAGAACTAGGAATTTCTGCCTAGTTTATCAAAGTGAGAGTTTGTGCCCTGTGAGTTATACAGACTCGGATTTTCAAGGGGACCAGGATGAGAAGAAATCGACCTCAGGATATGTGTTTACCCTGGGAGGTGGAGTTGTTTCTTGGAGGAGCTCAAAGCAGAAATGCATTGCTGACTCCACCATGGAGGCAGAATATGTCGCCGCCTCCGACGCCTCGAAAGAGGGGGTGTGGCTCCGGAACTACCTTTTAGAGTTGGGCGTGATCCCGAGTTTGCCGAGGAGCATCACAATTTATTGTGATAACTCTGGTGCAGTGGCTAACACAAAGGAACCGCGGTCTCACAGGGCAAGCAAACACATAGAGAGAAAGTACCATATCATACGAGAAATCGTATCGAGGGGCGATGTGCTGATTAAGAAGATTAACTCTGCTGACAATCTTGCTGATCCGTTTACAAAGAGCTTGCCACAGAAAGTTTACGAAAGACATATTCGTGAGCTGGGTCTGAGGTGGATACCGACCACTGATAGTGGTTAAAGTGACAGCAGACTAAATAGACGGACTGTATACTCTGTAATAGCTTAGTTATGCTTTGAGTATAAGTGGGAGATTGATGGGTTTTGTATACTGAAAGCATTTATTACAATGAGTATACAACAGTTTATTTCTCCTATCTGTTAACAATCTTACATGTATGAACAATGGTATCCTCTTGTCTCACCGATAGGGACGATCATACGGCGTGTTGTAGATCGCAGAAGTCAGTATGATCACTTGACCTAGTGAGACATAAACCTGATCACAGCCGAGACAGCGTATAAGGGATACGTCTGTCCGGATGGCTGCAGCATTGTCGGAATAAGTAGTCTGTCTTGGTTACTTGACATGCTGGTACGCAGAGGTGGCGTATTGATGGACCGCAGTGAGATGTATTCGTCTATATGACATCAGCGAATACAAGATCTCGTTATATTGATTGAGTCCAAACCCTAACGAAGGTTCAGGGGTTTGCACGGGTTGACTGTTGCTTTGACTTGCCATGGTGGAGAGCCTAAGTAACGTGCTCATATATCCACATCTTGGGTAACAGCAGTTCGTGTAGTACCGCCTGAGACTGGGTTTAGGTAACCATATCCGAGTAATAGGATGGGGACAATCCCTGTGGAGCTCAATAACATTCATCGTGCCAAAGTCCTGCAGGCTGATTAAGTTCAGGCACGAGTGATAAGGTTTGAGTGGTACTACTCAGGAATAATAAGATATTAATTAATTGTAGTTAGAGCTTGTCAGAGGCTCCGATTAATTAATGGATGTCCGGTAACCTTAAATATGGGGATTCTCAATTAATGCAGCTCGTTCTCATAACGTGGTAATAAAGGGGTAGGTCAGTATTAATTCTGTTGTGAAAAAGAATTAATATTAATTAATTAATTGTGTCCTGGGTTGTGGACATGAGAATTAATTAATTTATAGGCCCACTTTATTATTTGCATTAGGTCCTAGGTCTGGCCCAATTAAATATGCTGAATTGAGCCCAAAATGGCCCATTAGGGTTTACAACCCTAGGTCTATAAATAGACAGCTCTCTCTTATAAGTCATAACACGGTTGAAACACACTAAACCTAGAGAGAGGGAGGCGCCGATTTTGGGAGAAGAGGGAGGAGAATTTTGATTCTGGTCCTGCTCAGAATACAGATCTACGGAGTGCTCACCAGTAGTAGATCTGAACAGCATTGGGACACAGCCCTGAAGATCTAATCTGGAGAACAAATTTTTCTTTTCTTCTCCTCTTTGTTTTTCGAATTTAATCTAGAAATTAGATCTCTAATTTCTATTTCTGCAGATTAAATCGGAGCGCGTGGTTGAATTGAGATTTTGAATTCAAACGCGAAAGATCGGTTCAGACTCGACGGAGTTACGGTAAACCCTAAATCCACAAATCTTTGTATTAAATTCATTGGAGCATGCTAGGGTTTTGAGAATTTTAATTATGAGCAATATCCATAAATCGATCCGGTTCAGTTTGGTTTTGGTGATTCGGTTCACGGAAAAACCATACATTGGTCTCTTCAGGACCAAATTGGTGCACCACGTCATCATTAGAGTCGAACGTGTTAGCTAACACCCCGATCACCAGACACACTCCAACACTCATCTTCAGAGAGTTTTGGTTTCTCACCCCTAGCAATATCGGTACCCCTAGTGATAATCTCCTCTTGACTCCGTGTTCTCTCACTTCCAGACACACTGCTCCTTCTCTCCTGCTCCTCCAGCCTTCGTGTCCTCTCGCCATCAGACATACTACTCCTCCTGCGTCCGGCTCTGATCCCTAACAGACACACTTCTCTTCTGCTGCTCATCTCCCTCCCTCTTTGTTTAACCCATATAACTCCAATCACGAGCCAAGGCCTATGTGAAGGCCTCTTCATCTACATCTGTGTAATGACAACATCTAGATGGATGGAATAGGTCGGTCACCAGGGAGATCACCTTCTCCATCAATGCCTCATGAATAACGTTTCGGATACTGTCCAAAAAACTCCCAAACCTACAATATCTCCTAGTGTCTCGGGAATCCCCATTAGATGAAAATGTATGATGCCTCTGACGAGTGCGTCTACATGACACACTAGAGGTCTCCGGCGCTAGCTGTGATCCACCCTCCGGTGGTGGCTGTAATCCTCCCTCCACAAACAAATGAGATCCCCCATCCTTCCTCAGCAATAGGGTCTCTCTCTCTCTCCATGATCTCGTGCTTGAGATTCAGAGTGACTGTGTTCTACATCAGCCCCTCTTCTCCCATCTCGTACTGGATTCTCAAGTAGTCGGAACTGTACCCCAATCGAATTGTCCAACTCCGCAGACGTATAATGCAACATTACATTCTCATTAGGGGAAGCCACTAAGTTGGAATAAATATTTAGTTGTCCATTAAAAACTAATAGTTGCTAAAAGATTAAACAAATTTAAAAGATTAAAGGATTATAAAAGTACACTACAAATTACATACCTGTTGAGTAAAAAAAATTGGACCAATTAATGGTCTCTGGCCTAGTAAACTACCATTTCATAAATTGAAGAATTACCTCAGGCCTTCGCTGAATAACACAGGCAGCACCCAACTGCGGAATTGCCTCATAGGCCCACACCTGCAGAATAATTTGTAGCCATTATAAAAATGACAATCTTTTTACTTATTATTCAATAAGATCTTTAACAAAAAATAAAATTATACATGTAGCGCCCAAACAGATCCTCCTAAAGTGAAGTTGTCTCCACTGATGCCATCTGATTCGGTGGGGCAATGTCTAGATAGTAACGTAAAGACTGAAAAGGGTATGCCCCCCATGGAAATGAACTCCATCTACCCAAATCTTCTACCAACCCTCTATCTTACGTTTTTTCAGAAAGTCGAAGGGCAAAATTCCTCATGGCTAATATATTAGCCACCCTCAAGTATAATTGATGATTATTGTTATCTATTATCCTTAAACTTAATCGATAACTCCTTCGCTGTAATATTTTTGCCCTCATAAAATATATGAAAAAACAGAACTACTAGAATGTTCATGGTCACCACAGGGATCAAAAGCACTAGATTAAAAAACAAACTGGCAATTAATGCAAATTCCTTCACACCAAATTAATACACTACCCGCCAATATTGAAACATAAAAAATTGCGGATTGGACTACTAATTTGATAACATAATAGCTCCACTAATGGTTGAGAAACACTATGACCATTATTTCTCCAAACTAGTAAATTACCAAAAGACCATTAATGAATTGGTTAATCAACCCCTGATCCCCTATTGAACCTAAAGTCACATTAATGGTTTGAAAAGTCGTCACTTTAGTGTATAAATTAACTTTAGTAGTTGCACCATGAAAAATAGCTCTAATCATCCACAAATAATAAATTCAACAAAATTCAAACTTTTTGTTTTAAAAAATAAACATATATAATGAAATCATCCACCAATTAAATAAAAATGAACATAATTTCACAATATTTTGGCAACATAAAAGAGCACAAAAAGGGCATAATCACACATACAAAAATCGGTCATAATCTCGCATAATCAGAACAATTTGACACAATTTGTTCTAAATTAAACTATAAAATTAACAACACCAATGCATGGCAAAAAGAATCCAATAATACATTAAAACCAACAAATTTTCGCATAAATAAATTTGAATGGTGTCGGTAAAATGTGGAAGAAATTGCGCAAAAAATGAACAATAATTGACACAAATTGGACCGTATATACAATAAAATGAATAAAATGTATTAATTACCTCAACTGAGAGCGCCATCGATGATGACCAATCGTGAAGGAGGGCACCAGAGAGAGAAACGAGACTGACAATGTGTTTAAAATTTTTGAATGCACAACACAAATTTAGGGTTTTACAATGATTGGATCAGAATCGTTGGTCGGTCTCGGGTCGGAATTATAATTCCGATTCTGACCCAAGTTTGAAACTGCATCCAAATCGCTTTTTATTATTTGATTCGTGATTTTGACCGGGTCGGTCTTGGTCAGAATCGGGTCAGATCCTTTATTTTCATTACTTTGATCAGGTCAAATCCGGGTCGATATTGGGTCTGAACCGGTCCAGCTTCCATTATTATTTTTTATTAACATTTTTAATTTAATTTCTCAAGTAGAATTATTTTGAGATATTTTGAATTAGAATCGGTCAAAAAGTTATTTAAATCATATATATTTAAAAAAATAAATTCGAAATTCCTTTTTTTTTTTTTTTTTTTTTTTTTCTGAAAATGTCACCTGAAAACCTGACATTGATAGAGAAATGTACATTTGGGTACTTTTGCAATATGTTATAATAACGTGAAATTTTAGCAATGTGTATTAAACTAAATGGGTATTCTATAATTTTTCTCTTTTATTTATACATTCTTTTTTTAAAATAGAGTTATTATTATAATTAAGAGAAACTATAGATTTTGTTAGGAGCTGAGTTTCAGTTCACCTCCTAATTCTATATTTTGATATGTCAAAATTTACTTTAGTATTAAGTTTCTAGAGACTTTAAAATGTAATCCTTGTATAGGATGAATCCAGTTATAATAGACTAGAACTTAGAAGCAGATGATCGAGCAGAGCAATTAGAAATTGAGTTTCTGATGAGAAAATTCAAGAAGCTAGAGCTCGAGATGTCAAGAACCAAGTTTCTGTACTTAAAGAGATGTTAGTCCCAAAATCAGATTGCAAAATTGTGCAACGGAAGGTTTGAATATGCAGCGAAAGTAAATAAAGACAGTTGCACTGGTTCAAATAAACAGAGTAGACTCGGTTTTAGTGTGTAGATGACTTAAGCTTAGGTCTGTTATGGTTAAGTCAGTTTCACAGCATATAAACTTCATTACTTGGACAAGTATTGAAGGTTTCAAAAGTCAGTTTGTGAAACAACAAAACAGAGCACAAGTAAAAGTAAAGCAGTAAAGAACACATAAGATTTATAGTGGTTCGGATCTCAATATCCTACATCCACTCTTCAGACCCATGGTCCGGATAATTCACTAAGTTAGTACAAGCCTCCTTACGATCTATACACAGCCCATCAGCACCTCCGTCCTTCGGTTAGTTGTGGCACCTGCCTAGGAACTCCTTACGGACTTAGTCTTCAGGTTGAAGTGAGGACGGAACACCGCAACCTTCTTCCCAGTGGTTGGATGTTTACTGTTCTTCCCAGAACTCAGCTGGTTGGCATACACCCTTGAGAATCAGAATCCCAGAGGAGGAAATTGACTACTATGAATATTTCTCAGAAAGATATATTCAACAAAGAAGAACTTCAGCTTGAGAGCTTCAGCCTCGTGTTAGGAGAAGTTAGCACGGTGTATAACTTGAGTCAGAGACTCAAGTCTCGTGTTAGAAAACATGGATACTCAGAGATTTTTGCAGAGAGATGGCCTTTCTTGAGATTTTCAGTGTTCGTTCAAACTTCTCGATTAACCGTTTAAGGTTGAAGTGTATGCCTTTATATAGAGATATCCTCCGGCATTTGGAATTTCTACTCGTTAGACACATAAATCCAGAAATTCGACTCATGGATTATATTGTCCAATTATAGCTATGACTTAGGTCTCCTTTCTACTATGCTCTGCTGCGTCAGTGTACTATACACTAACTTTATGTCAGACTAATTTTCAGCCCGAGGAATCCCAGTTTGGATAACCTCGTACTGACTTGCACTTGGGCAGATATGGATGCCTAAGTCTGGCTATGTGTTTACATTGGGAGGTGGGGCCATATCATGGAGGAGTGCAAAGCAGTAGTGAATTGCCGGCTCCACCATGGAAGCAGAATATGTGACAGCTTCTGAAGCTTCGAAAGAAGCAGTATGGTTTCGAAACTTCTTTCTGGAGTTGGACGTGATTCTTAAGCTGCCCAAGACCATCACGGTATCTTGTGATAATTCGGGAGCTGTGGCTAATTCAAAGGAACCACGAACTCACAGAGTGACAAAACACATTGAAAGGAAGTACCATATCATACGGGAAATGGTAGCAAGGGGTGATGTGCTAGTAGAGAAGATTCATACACAAGATAATCTAGAAGATCCATTCACAAAAGCTCTGCCTCAGAAGGTCTACGAGATGCATGTACGTAACATTGGGCTGAGGGCAAAGTCAACCACATAGAATGATTGATGTAATAGCTAGATTAGTTTAGACGGGTTATACTCTGGAAAGCACCTGCATAATGCTTTGAGTATAAGTGGGAGATTGATAGATTTATATACTTAAAGCATTATGATTGGTATATTATGTACAAGGTCGATTGGTTAATATACTGGGAATCATAAATGTTGTATGTTCATCTCCTGTCTGAATTAACAAACATGTGTCGCAAACACAATTATCCTCTTATCTCGTCGATAGGGAGATCATACGGTGTGTAGTAGATCACGGAAGATTGTATGGATCGTTTGACCTAGTGAGATATAAATGGTTATCACAGCTGAGACAGTTCCAGGATAAACTGTCGGTGTAGGCTACAGCATACGCAGTAATAAGCATCTTATCTTGGATGGCTAGGTATGCTGGTGTAGGGCACACATTGATAAGGACCTAAGTTGAGATCGATTCTTTTATCTGACATTAAAACAATCTATATCTCTGTGGCTTGATGAGATCCTAAACCTAAATGAAGGTACCGAAGTATATGCAGATTGTGTATCACTTTGAGTTGCAGTGAAAGGCTCTAGTTGAGCCTGTATATATGTATCTTGGGTGATAGCATTCTGTGTATGACTGTCTGGTACCGGAACTAGGTAACCACATCTAGTATAGGATGGTGACATTCACTGAGCAGCTCAAAAAGTTCGTTATGTTAAAGTCCTGCAGGCTGATTAAGTACAAGCATAAGTGAAAATGTTTGAGTGGGTTGACTCAGGAATATAAGATGTTAATTAATTTAATAGCTTGTCAGAGCTTAAATTAATTAACGAATGTCTGTAACCTTAAATGTGGGGATAAACCGAGCTCATGCAACCCGTACATCAAAACATGGTAGCAAATAGGTAGGACAATATTGATTCTCTGGTGGAATGAATCAATATTAATTAATTAATTATATTCTGGGTTGAATATGGGAATTAATTAATTGATAGGCCTTATTTTCTATTTGCATTCTGGTCCCTGGTCTAGCCCATGAAAACTCCAGGCCCAATAGAAGTCCAGTATTTTTCTATAAATAGGCCTCAGTTTCTCAGATCACAACACACCACAAGATCATATGTTGCACACAGCAAACCATATTTTGGGAGCTGTGGTGATCGACTAAGATCTGAGAAATGAGGAGGAAATTCTGCTTCTCAACCGGGCAAGGAATCCGAAGGGAATCTTCACCAGATATTCGGATTGAGTTGGGATACAGATCAGAAGATCAGATCAGGAGGATTGTCTTCATTCTTCTCTCTCCTTCTTGTTTTTGAAAATTATTCATTAATCTTCATAGATTTAATTCCTTTTATCTGTTAGGAATTAATCTTTGTGCGCGGGAAAAGAGATCAAGATCAAATCTCTGTGCACTCGTTCTTTAGGTTTCTACAATCCAGGTATTCCGCATAAACCCCCTTATGCATAATCAATAGGAGCATGCTAGGAATAATCATAGGCATAGCAATTTATTTTGATATTCCAATTAACGATCTTGGCAAACGGACTTCGGGATTCAGTTCACGAATCCCTTAAGGTAGACCCCATATTGACTGTCCACGGTCAGTATGGAAAACGCCCTCATACTGATTTCTCTTGATTAGTATGAAAAACCCTCATGCTGACTTCTCTTAGTCAGTACGGGGAAGCACCCATACTGACTTCTCCTTGTTAGTTTGTATAAACTTTAAACTAAGTGCTCCGACTCAGTTTTGGTCAAGGCTATACTTGGTGAAAACCAAGTTTCAAGGCATGCATGTAGTCAGTCTCGAGCATTCTCTTTTGCTCGGTCTTCAGCCTAAGTTCTATTACAACTCGATCGATCCTATACAAGAATTACAGTTTAGAACTCTAAAAACTGAAAAACTGACTAAGATGACTTACAATCTTTGACCCACCAAAACACAAAAAGTAAGGAAGGGTTTCTCTAACAAAAATCCTAACAATTTCCCCCATTTTGGTGTGGTCAAAGATATCTTTAACCTAAGCTGATGAGGTGTGGATAACTTTAGAGTTTTTACAATTTTGACAATTAGCCACATAAACTCGGAAAAGTTCCCCCTCAAAGTCATCTGTCCACTTAATATCTTCTTTATATAAACTTGGAGAGATATTGCTCGATTGATTTTCCAAGTCAATTTAGAGCAAGTTGAATCTTAAGTAGTAGAGAGTTAGAAGCCTGCTAAATACACTGGAGTGTGTAAGTTCAGCATATGAAGAACGAAGACCTTTGTTGGACAAAAAGAGATTGTCATCAACAAGTCAGTTTACCCTTCAATAATTTTCATTACAAGTATATGGATAAACTAACAAAAAAAACATATTACAGAACTATTAAAAGAACTATACTAGGCTGCTTCCTGTCCTCATGATGTTCTTCAAACAGGCTGTTGTTGTAGTCCGCACAATCAAGGAAGTTGGTTTGATATTCTTGCCAGCTTTCAATATTCCCTCATTGCCGACTTTTAGCAGCGATTGTGGAGGTAGTGCTACAGAGCACTTTGTGGGAAGGAAAGATCAAAGATAACCTCTTCCCACCTCCGGGCTTCTTTTTCATTCTCTAGTCTCTTCTTCACGAGATAAGAGATGTAGCAAAGAAGTACTCTACGTGGTCATGCCCCATTGTTGTCATGTCTCTAAGTAACAGTCGTGAGGTGTGCGCCTTGTAGAAGGAGACAACAACGTTAGAAGATATCTTCACTCACGCTGCATTTTCTAATGTCTTCCGCACCTCTCATACTTCTTTTCCCCCTCTTTGACCGCACCCAAAAAGGGTGGTGAGCTTATGCCTGGAGGCTTGGGCTCTATCACCATTTTTCTAGATCTAAGGGAAGTTTTGGTTGAAGATGAAGTATAATCTTGGAAGAAAGGGTTCGACAATGGAGATCGGAAAAAAGTGTTTCACGGAGGAAACATATGAACCCTATTTATAACAGAGAGAAAGGTCATTTAAAAGAGGTAGATGTACTGTATGACCTTTCGGTTTCTTGATGCGAGTTTCAAATTTGACTGAAGCGACGTGGGAAAGAGTGTTATCCACGTGTCAAATCCAGATTCATCGATGCAAGATATGTATTAATAGCGATGAAACCGCAGCGATCGCCTTTCGAAGTTCCAAACTGACTAAGAGTCAGTTACTAAACTAAGAGTTGGAACTCAGTTTAATTCTACATCCGCCCTTCATAAATCTTCAAAGTGTGAAAACCAAAACTTGGTTTCTCTTCATCAAGTCAGTTCAAAACTTAGTGGAAGTAAGTTTCAACTTCTTCGGATGCCTTAGGAAATGGCTTCTTTTGTTCTTGGTTGTGTGACAGGCTTCATACTGAGTTGCGTTGACACCACGTAAAGGAGTACTCTTCAAGAATAAGTATGAAGGCTTCATGTTTAGTGCACACCAAGTTTAGAAAACTGAGAGCTTGGACTCAGTTTTATGCAAAGCTCCTTGAATCTGGTCTCTGGGAGTGGTTTGGTGAAGATATCAGCTAGTTGATCTTCAGTTCGGATGTACTCTACAGACACATCCTTCTTCTCGACATGATCTCTAATGAAGTGATACCTGATGTTGATATGCTTGGTTCTGGAATGATGAACTGGGTTTTTTGTGATGCACATTGCATGTTGTTATCACAATAGATTGGCACACACCCAGTTTCGACATCATAATCAAGCAGTTGTTGCTTGATCCAAAGCACTTGAGCACAACAGCTTGCTCAGTAACATACTCAGCTTCAGTTGTAAACGTAGCGACTAAGTGTTGGTTCTTGCTGATGAACCAACTTACAACCTTGTGGCCTAGGAACTGACATGTTCCACTTGTGCTCTTTCTGTCGATTCTGCATCCTCCAAAATATGAATCTGAGTAGGCGTTGAGAGTAAGCTAGTGACTCTATCCCTTTGAGGTATTTGACTATTATTCTGACAACCACCATGTGCGACTTCTTTGGATTAGCTTGAAACCTCGCACATACTCCAACTGAGTAGGAGATGTCTGGCCTACTTGCCGTTAAGTATAGAAGTGACCTAATAATGCCTCTGTATGTTGTTGGGTTGACTGTCTCACCTTCTTCATCAAGATTGTTCTGAGCACTTGGGCTCATCGGAATCCTCAAGGGCTTGGTCTTCTCCGAACAAAAATTGTTGATCAAGACCTTGGTATATTTCTTCTAAGTGATGAAGATTCTTCCTTCGAGCTGAATTACTTGAAGACCCAAGAAGTAAGTCAGTTTGCCCATCATGCTCATCTGGAAGTTGCTCTGCATCAGTTTGGCAAACTTTTCACACATCTTCAAGTTTCTGCATCCGAATATAATATCATCGACGTAGATTTGCACTAGTAGGATGTCTAATCCATCCTTAATTCTGAACAGCATCGTGTTGATTTTGCCTTTTCGGAAACCATCCTTAAGGAGAAACTGAGACAGCGTCTCATACCAAGCTCGGGGTGCCTGCTTCAACCCATAGAGATTATTCCTCAATTTGTAAACATGATTTCCTTCTTCAAAGCCAGGGGGTTGTTTGATCACTGTAATTTCTACAGATTAATTATAGAAATAGTGGCAAATAAATTTATAAACCCTAAAGTTATCGATCCAGGGGAATGAAGCAACGAAAAACCTTAAGTACTAAATCATAAGTTCTCAAAATATTGGTAAGGAAAATCAATTGAAAATTTTTGGTTGTTTTGAAAATCGCAATACTAGCTAATGAAAATTAAACAGGTAATTAAAAAGCTTTTAGATTCAAATAAGAACAGCACAGATTCCAGGGATATCTACCTATCAAGTATGACATGGATGAATGAATCGATTAATTCCTAATTTTAATTCCTCTTCGTAGTGAAACATTAGAAAAGTATTACGAAC
>JAPKLW010004497.1:15373-26873 GCA_026898455.1 Plectranthus barbatus
GAAAGGGAAAATAATTCAATTAATCAAACATGTATACATTGATAGTTCGAAACCCTAGAATCTGAGGAAGAGATTAGTTACACATATTCAGAGGAATATTCATCATAGAAAGATAAAACCTGAATTGCATAAAAACTTGGGTCTGAATGTCTTCCCACAAACTTCTGTCTTCAAACATAAACTCTAAAATTCTTGGAATTCTCTCTAAAAACTGAAATCTAGAATGAAGTATGATAAAAAGGTCAAAAGGTACTCTCAAAATCGACATTATTAGGATATTTATAGAGGTGGGGGTGTATCCTATCAATTCTAGGGCTAAAGATATGAATAAATCCGATTTTTATCAGATTTCCGCTCCAGCAGAGAGGCTCGCGTCGATCGTGGCTGATCCACGTCGATCGACGAGGCTTCCTGGTCTCCGTCGATCGATGCTGATTGGCGTCTGTCGACGCGGCTTCTCGTCCCTTCTGCGCGGTCTCACGGTTTTGGCCATAACTTCCTCCTCCGAACTCCGATTGACCCGATTCCAGTTGTGTTGGAGAGCTAACTCAAATCATCATCCATTTCCATGCGCCAATAGCCCGAATTCCTCTTGTGGAAAAACTCTTCACTGCTACTCTTACACGTCACTGCTTCCGGAACGGTTTTCTCGTGAGTTTAGGCCTAAAAACCTGCATAAACATCAAAACACACCTAAAACCACCTAATATTGACATCATGCATAAAATATATATATAAACTCAATAAATCTACATAAAATAGTAGGAAAATAATATAGATAAGTGAGTGAAATATTGAGCTTATCATTGTTCCACATGTACTTCTTCTTTGAGCTCCCAATTTATAAAGGCACTCTTCACATCCATCTGGAAAACTGTGAAGTTGTTGTGTGTGGCATAGGCAAGAAATAGATGAATGGCTTCAAGTCTGGCCACCGGAGCAAAAGTTTCGTCGAAGTCGATTCCTTCACATTGAGCATATCCTTTTGTTACCAGCCTTGCTTTATTCCTCATTATGCTGTCTCTCTTGTTCTTGAAGACCCATTTGGTGTCAATAACTGACTGATGAGTTGGTCGATCCACCAAGTACCAAAACTCATTTCTCTTGAATTCAACAAGCTCCTCTTGCATAGCGTTGATCCAGTCAGTTGATTTCAGAGCATCTCCAATCTTTGTTGGCTCTGACTTATGAGATATAAAACAAGTTAGGAGTGCACTTTCTTGTCTTGTGCGAACTGAATTGGCAACATTGTCTAACACGGCTTCCTCGAGATGGTTCCTTAACCATTTCAGCTTCTGGAGCTAGGTCACTTCAACAAGTTGGACGAAATCTTCAGGATACTCAGTACCATTTGCTCCCGATACTAGAACTTGAACTAAGTCACTTTGACTGGAGTCTCCTTCTCCAGTGTTGACTTCCATATCCTGCACTCGTTGGTCTTCTTGTCGCTCAGTTGGTTGGACATCTTCAGGATGAGCACTTTCATCATCTGGAAGGTCAGTTTGAATCGGCGACTATGTTCTAGTTTGGCCTTCAAACTGAGCTCTGTTTTGATCAACTGAAGTTCCCCCTTGATTGATGCCTGGGTTTATCGTCAGTGAACCAAAGGCCTTATCTAGGTTGATTGCATCATCGTCCTCCTCATCTGGATTACTTATGTGATTATCCACAGATCTGGTCTGAGAAACTAGATTTTGATATTTTTTATCAGCACTAAGTTTCTCACACCCATTTTTGACTACAAAATCACCAAGTTCCAGGTCTTTCAAAGTCCTGCGCACTAAGATAGACTCATGAAAAACATCAAAGCATGTTACTTCCTCAAGTCTGGTGGTCTTGTTAAGTACTATGTGTCCCTTGTATGAAGGATGTCCATATCCAAGGGACACACCTTCATCCGCCTTGGGACTAAAAGTATTCAATTTAGACTTTCCATTGTTATGGATGTAACATGGAGAACCAAAAGCAAGAATATGAGCTATAGAAATCCTACGACCATTGAAGACTTCGTACAGGGTTTTGTGATGGCGAATGTTGATTGCGCTTTTGTTCTGAGTATAGCACGCCGTCATCAAGGCTTCTCCCCAGTAACTTTCTTTTCAGTCAGCTTCAACAAGCATAATCCTGACCGCCTCCTTGAGTGTTCTGTTTCTTCGTTCAGCAAGACCATTCTATTGGGGTGTCCTTGGAACTGAATTCTCATGAGCAATGCCAGCATCAGCACAGAAGTCCATTAGTGGACCGTTGCAAAACTCAGTCCCATTGTTAGATCTGATTCTTTTGACGATAACTCCTTTGCTATTTTGCACTTGAAGGATGAGCTCTGGAAGTTGAAGCTTCACTTCATCCTTGCTCTTCAGCAGCCTTACCCAAGTATATCTCGAGTAGTCATCTACCACAACGAGAGTGAACCTTTTTCCTCCAATGGGAGGCGGCTTGACTGGTCCAAATAGATCCATATGAAGTAGCTCGAGGATCCTATATGTGCTTGCTATGATGGTTTGATTCTTGAATGATGCTCTGGTTTGCTTTCCCATCTTGTACGCTCTGCATACACCTTCTTCCTTCTTGAAAATGACTTGTGGTAGGCCTTCCACAAGCTTGTGTTTGGCAAGATGTCTGATTAACTGGAAATTCAGATGGCTAAGTCTTTTATGCCATAGCCAGTTAACTCCTTCTTGGGATGAGCTTGTTGCGACAAGGTACATGTCAGGCTTTCCGCTCTCCCAATCCACATAGTAGTGACTTCCTTTCTTCACACCTTTCAGCACAGTCTCCTTGGAGTCTTTGTCATTGATTCAACATTGTTCCTTGGCAAAAGTCACCTCATATCCAGATTGGATAGCTGATTGATACTCAGCAGATTGTAGTTGAGGTTGGTGACTAAGGATACATTGTTGATAATGATTCCATTGCATTCCAAGCATCTTTTGCCAATGACTCTTCCTTTTGAATCATCTCCAAAATTGACTAGCGGTCTTCTTGGCATTCTCTGTTTTGAGAGGAGATTACTTTCACCGGTCATATGAGCTAAACATCCACTGTCTGAAATCCATGCACTTTTCTTCTTTTTGAGTTGACCTTGGTGACCCTGTTCCTGCAAAACAGATAAGGTTAGACAAAAGGTATCCGTATTTCTGCGGGTCCTGCAGGGTTAGTCTTATGGATTCAACCTTTGGGAATCCATACTTGCTTCACCTTAAACCTAGGTTTCACAACACTTTCTCCCTTTCTCTTCCTATTTAGATAATTGATACAGTTTGTATGCATGTTTGAAAGAAAAGAATGAGTGTGTGAAACCTTGCCAGAAACTGAGTTTCTTGAAATTGGGTTTCTAGGAATTGACTTCCTTGAAACTGAGTTTTGGTTGGGTTCTCAGAAACTTAGTCCGGAGTGTACAATCTTCCTAGTCCGTAAATTAAAGAAATGATTGGACTTAGACCTCGTATAGTTGTTCTTCATATACGGATAAGTTCTCTCATACAAATTATGAGTTGGGAACCTCGGATTTCTAGAATCCGGAAATGAAACTAACTTTCTATAAGTCCAGTTTTAGCTATTGAAGTGGGTTTCCTCGCATTAGGAATATTCTGCTTAACCTACTTCCAAGGCATGATGGGCTTCATCTCATGTTTGTTTGACTTATAAGTCGAACCTTTTATAAGCTTGGGTATCGAAGTCAGTTTTGAACCTGACAGACCCTTTATGTCCTGATTAGCCATTAAGGAGTCTTTGTCCATACTGACTACTCCTTTACCTAACAGCTTAACTTCTAACTAGAATTCTTTCTAAAGTGATGGTTCGAGATATTCCTAGTTTCAGAAATAGATGCATGATTGCTCAAACTATTTTCTGAAAAGACTAGACCTGACTTATCAGAAGAATTTCTTTGTAAACTTAGAGCTTCTGAAACTTTGCTAGTACTTGAATAAAGTGAACATATAAGTTTTTTATCACTAGAAATTTTCAGTTTTTTAGATTCGCATTCTTCAGAAAGAGATTTAAAAGATTCAAGTAAAGTAGATTGTTCTTCTCTAAGTTTGGCTAGCTCTTCACTTACTGACTTCGATCCTTGGAACTCCTCAGTCAGTTTTGAAACTTTCAGTTTCAGTAAAGCATTTTCTCCAGCCAAGACATTTTTTAACTCATAAAATTTTGCAAATTCTCTATTTAAAGCTTCAAAGGTAACATCATCTAAATTTGAGCAATAAGATTCAGAGTTGCCTTCTGCATGCTATAGGAATAGAAATTGAGTTAGGGATGTGTACCGGGATAGTAGACTCTACTTCAGTTTCTTCTTCTGCCAACTTGGCCATCAGCACCAGGAAGACTTCCTCCACTGCCTCATCGTCTGATGTGTAGTAGGCATCATCATTGTCTGGGATGTCTGGAATCTCAGTTCTGGAGAGCATGGCCTTTGCAATAGCTCTAGAGGTTTTCTTCTCAAACACCCTCTTCAAGCGCTCCCTTTCCTCCTTGGAAACCAGTAGTGTTGGTCCCTGAGATCAGAGTCGTCGTGGTAGTGATAAAGTATAAACACGAAATGCAGCGGAATAATATAGCGTTTACTTGTATTTAGGTTATTTTTCAACTAGGGTTTTGTTCAAGTTCACTTAACTTTCTTCTTGCAGTTATACACTAGCAACTCCGTTGCTAGGTTTTAAATCACAGTCGCACAATAGAGATAAAACAGTAATCAGCAAGAGAACACAAGGTTTATAGTGGTTCGATCAAATGATCTACGTCCACTCCTTAGCCGAATCGCTAAGAATTTCACTAAGAAAGTATACGTTGTACAAAGAGTTGCCTTTCCTGTAAAGCAGGCAGCCGACGTTTGGTCTGGCTACTTCACGGCTATCTTCCGATACTCCGAACCTCTCAGGTGTGGTTCTGGCTGAGTCAAGGGCGCACCTTCGTAAATCTCGCTTTTACCACCTTTGGAAGAGTTTAAAGTTCCTTCCGAACTATCCGTCTTTTGCGGCTTCAGTGCCCGTCCTAATCAATTCCTTTTCAAGAAATTGACTGCTGGATACTTTCTATAAAGAAAGCGACCCCAATGATTGAAGATTCTTGAATCAATTCAAGAATCTCTCATTAAGTGTCAGACGTACAATGAGACACTCAAGTTGTTGAAGGCTTTTCGATGTCTCTGTGTTATGCCTTTCAACAGAACTACTCTCGAGCCTTTTTTGAATCTTTTGAATATCTTTTTGTGTAAGAGAGTGAGCAGCTTCTTGTATCTTCCTTTGACTTGCCTTTTATAGTTGGAGATTCGAAACTCGAGTCGGCAATTCCATTTAGACACAACGGATATTTTATCTTAATTGCAGGTAGCTTTTTACCAACTCTTCTGTCTCCGTACAGGCTTTTCTGACCTACTTCTGATAGGTCTAGTCTTCGCGCGTTGGTCAGAATTACAGTGCAGCAGTCGTTGAGATTTGCTTTGCTGGGCTTTTCTGGAACGGACTGTTGGACATCTTTTAGCATACTGCTGGGCTTGATGTTTGTCTGTGCAGCAGATACTCTTCTGCTACTTTTGACTTCGGATTGCTAACTCCCCTAGCAATCTGTGACGTGTTAGCAAATGCTGACTCCTCAGCATTCTGCTATTACTAGCTTTCTTCCTCTTTAGCATTCTCTGATGTTTGCTGAGAGTATCCTACTCTATTACAACTCAATATTTACCCTATACAGGACATTGCAAGAGTTTGCTAAGCTATGTTAAGATTCAGCAATGATCGACCATCTACTAAGGTTTTATCCAACAAAACCTTTTACAATGTGATCCTAAGGAGAGTTCAGGAATATTTTCCCAACAATTTCCCCCTTTTTGGTGCAATCAAAGCTTACTAAGGATTGCTGAGACTTAGCATCGAAAAATTCTGAGTTACAAGGAAATTTCTAGACAAACTATCTTAGAACTTTACTTGCTTTAAGTCCTTAGCAAAAGATCTTCTATTTTAAATAAAATTCCCCCTCAAAATATGATGGGGAATATTTTCCCTTAGTAATTTTACAAATAAATCATCCAGCAAACATTTTTAGCCTATCTTCCAGATTCTGATTCGTTGAATACACAGAGAGTGTATTTCAACTATTGTATGCATTCGGAAAATCAGAATTAGACTGTAAGATTTTGTCATAATTCTTATGATTTCATATATGATTTTGAAAATACAAGTCCAGTGAAATCAGTTCAGAATCACGGGTAAAAAAAATAGAAGCGACAGATGAGGATGACCTTAGTTCTGGGCGTCCGGTGGAGGTTTTGGCTTCTCAAGAGATTCCACCTTCTTCATTGTCATGGCCATGAGTTTCTCCATCTGTTCGATACGCGCTTGTTGTTCTGCTCTCTGTTGTGCTTCTAACTTCATCCTTCGTTCCATCATGGTACATTCGAACACTTTTTCTTTTCGCAACAGCTCAGCTTCCTCTGCTTTCACTCTTGCTTGCTCAACAATCCTTCTTTCTTCCCCCTCTTTGAGCGCATCCAAAATAGAAGCGGAGAAAGACTTGTGTTGATCAAGATCTACTCTGAGAGTCACCATATTCGTCTGCACCGTAGAGACGGTTTCCTCCACATGTGTGATCTTTTCAGTAACTTTACCGACCTTTTGTTGAACCTCAGAGACAGAGGCTTTGACTCCAGAGATTGCTCCTTGTACATCAGCAACCTCTTTTCGGACTTCTTCATTAAATCTGGCTTGCTGAATGTCGCGTTGATGTAGTGCATTTTGGAGTATGTTAACAAGAGATTGAAAACTCACTTGTATCGGTTCAACAGCAATGGGAATGTTGGAAATAACCATTTCATTTCCGTCTGCTGTGGTAGTAATCCCACCATCTCCTCCTTCCATTGTTATGATCGCAGATTCTGTAACAACGACTTTAATTCTTTGGGTGGTAGCTTCCGCTGTGGTTGTGTTCGCAGGTACTTCAGTCACCACATTGGTATCCACTTCCATTAAGTCAACCATTACATCCTGATCGGGATTTGAAGCAGAACCTTGAGCTTCAGAAGCTTGAAGTGAGGTAGCAGCTCGAGTATAGTCTTTCTGAAAAGTAACCATTTTGAGATAATCTTGTCTTTTGACCTCTTCTTCCTTCGCCTGTTCAATAGCAGCTACTTCTAGACTTCGTACTCGCAACTTCTCCTCATAAGCAGCTTTTCTTTTCTGATAAGCATCCATTGCAGCCCTTTGTCGTTTGGTTAACTGTATATGTGCTATAGACTTCTTATCCGGAGCAAACTGTGATGGGGGCAGCGACTGGGATGCGAAAAACTTTCTATGAGCACGGATGGCTTTCAATCTTGCAATCACCTGTTGATCGGTATACTGTTTCGTGTAGGAGGGTTGATCCATCCATTCGTTTGCCCATAATTCTTCTGAACGCCAGAAGTTGAGGCCTTTCCTGGCAATGGTAATCATCCTTTCTTCAAAGCAAAGTTCATGCATGATGTAATCATACATTTTCCATCGCCTGAATTGTTTACCAAGTGCCTTGCCTTCCTCTGTTCCTTCATCAATTTCTATATAGAAGACCCCGATAATGTCCCTATTGACCTCTTGATCCACAAATACTAAGATCTCATCACTTCAATCTCGGAGATCAGCATTCAAGTCATCTTCAAGTGAGACAGATGCGCACCATTGGGCTACTCTTCTAGAGCGAAAGAGTTTGCCAGGTGATCCATGAAATGGGATCCTCAGTTGTTCATTCTTTAAGGTGGGGTATTTTCTAAGAGTTTTGGCATCAAAAACCTCAATAGATTCCCCCTCAGAATCAGATTCTGATGAGCAGGTGGACTCATTCAAAAATCCAGCAGAGGAGACTTCTTGTTCCATTGTATCATCTGCTTGATCCATTGTATCATCTGCTTTATCCACATTATCAGCAGCGGCGATTGTGTCCTCAACAACATGGCGATTACTTCAGCTACAGTAGATTCTTCATCATTTGTATGAGCCATGCCTTCAGCGGATGGTTCCTTTTCAGACTCAACAATATTTTCCTTAGCAGGAGGTTCTTCAGCAGACATGTTGGTGTCTTTGATCTCCTTTGTGGTTCCTGATGACCCTGCGTCCTTATCCTTGGGAGGTATAACATCTATTGCTTTATGTGGTACGTCATCCTCTGAACTATCACCTTGATTGGGTTCGTCGGTTGGTTTGTGAATCTGAACTTGTTTGCCTTTGGAGTGTTCCTTAGCATTGAAGGCTCCAGAGTGGATCATCTTATCTAGCTCTTCATCAGACATGTCGTCTTCTTCAGGTGTAATTTCAGCAGTTTTATTAACTTTAACAAGAATTTCCACCTCTTTCCCTTTCTGAGTAGAGTCTACTGTTGTCTTGCCTTTCTTTGCTGCTCTGCTCAATTCTTCAGCAGCTTCTTCGTTCGATGTTGCACTAGCAATCTTCTTCTGGGCCTTTCGCTAGTCGTGAGATTGCTTTACCTGCTCAAAATTCAGATCTCTTCCTTTGAACATAATTATTTCCATCTCCTTCCTGTATTCTTTAGTTTCCAGTGCTTTCTTTGCAGCGTCACGTTTCCTTTTAGTTTCACGTACGTCTTTGACACAATCCTCAAAACTTTTAGAGGACAAGGGTGGGTCAACCTCCTTTTCAGCAGCTTGATCAGCAACTGCTTTCTTCTTGGCTTCTTCGATTTCCTGAAGTTCAGCAGTTTTGAATAGCCGTTGACGAGTAGATCTCCTTTTTTCGGTTGGCACAACCCCTGTTTGTTGTTCAGATGAAATTGGAACAGCTAATTGACCAATTACAAGTGGTGGCTGTTATGTTGCCTTTTTCTCCATAATTTCCTCTATCTTTTCTGTAGGCATATCACCAAGGGTTACAATGTCCTCAAGCTGCTGAAAGCACTGCTCTGTTTCAGCATTCTTAGTTATTACTGCTATTTCTTCAGTAGTGACAGGTGATGCTGTCTGAAGCACCTGTTATCCTAAAGAGCGTTCGTCTACTTCCTCATCTGAAGTGGGCTTATCCTTATCGACATTGGACTTGCCGGTCAACTTCTTTGGTTTCTTGAAGTCAAGAGGGTTGGCTTCCTTCCTTGTTACAGGAATGAAATTTGTGGGAAGCAACTTCACACCTTGATCAATCTTCTTAGGATGCATGACTAACTCCATAAATTTGCTTATTTTCAATCCAAAGTTAACATTCGATGAGAATGTTCCATCTACAGACATGTGATCATTCTTCCTAGCGTGCTCTGTCCATCGTTCAAAGAAAACCTCTGCCCAATTACCCTTCACTTTGTCCGTGAGAGCCATCATCACTGCATATTTCTTAGCAGATAGCTCTGAATATGATCCAGCATCGCATTGAAACATCTCAATCACCAATTCAGCAAGAGTTTTAAACTCATCCTTTAGAGTGTTAATGGGAGTGGCAGCCTTGAATGAAATTAGTTGACCTTTTGTATCCTTCATTTTCTCAGACTTTTTCCACAAATTCCAACGCCTTTCCATCTCATCATAATCTGTTACTTTGTATTGAGATATACGTTCCCCCTTATTTCGAAGACCAAAAGTCTCAGCAAGAACATCGGCATTCACTTCAATTATGCTTCCATAAACACTGGTTTTAAAAGACTTTCCATCCTTACTCATGATTGCTCTGGCATAGAACTCAGAAACCATATGCGGATGAAAATGCATGGGTTCAGCGGATAAGTATTGAATTACCTGTTCGCTGTCGAGGATATCCATTATCCAATCTGGGATATGTTCAGCAGCAAGACATTTATACAGAATGTGATCCTTCATGATTAGAGCTAAACACCTTTGCTCCTTTGTGTAGCCGGTCTATTTTTTCTTCCGAGCCATCATAACTAGCTGACCATATGGTATTGAATCGTCAATATCTTCCTTCTTTAGAATTCCAGTAAAACCTGGTGCATGTCGCGCATGCAAGGGTTCTTCAGGATTTGGTGGAAAATTGAAGAGAGGGGGTTCACTGGTTTCTAAACGATGTTTATGGGAAGTGGGTTTCTGGGATGATGAGGATTTGGGGTCGGAGGCCATGTCTTCGGAAAAGAACTTTGAGTAATCTCGAAGAATTTTGAGATTTGGGGAATTTTGCTCTGGGTTTCAAAGGAAAAAAATAATGAATAGAAATGAACAGTGATTAGAGCAAAATAGGGTTAAACTTTTGAATGTGAGATCTAACGGTTGAAGGAAGATCTGCGACGGTTTAGATCAACGGTTCAGAATGAATGCATCTTTCCATATAGCTTCCCATGCTCCGAGAAACACTCAAGTGCGTCTGACGTGGCGTCTCCTCAGTTGATGCCACCGTTTGCGTACATTAAATGCGCCTTATCGGGTCCCATCAAGTTTGAATTTAGAGTCATCCCGCCTCGATTTTGGATATGCTAATGCTTCTGATCTAGCAGCCGTCCAAGGATGCTAACAGATAATAATGAGTCTCAGCACCCATATTCACAAAAGAGTGTGCTAACCTTTCCTTATGATTCGTTAGCATCTTTTAAAGCTCTGCTGAATCTCTGTTGTGACTCTGCTAAAAAATAATAATGATGAGATCCTCGAGCCTCTCAATGACCATTACTTGTTACTGCTGAAATGATTTGACTCCCCATGCATACACGTCGATTCCCTTACTCGCGACGGTTCGTATTCTGAGAGACGAATCATTGTGATCTTCAGACAGATTTTGTTGGTCTTCCCGTCATAATTTCTCTATAAATACTCTTGTTCAAGATTATCCAAACATCACAACTTTCCTTCTTACCTAACCCATAATTGCAACCTTTCCAAAAGCAAACTTCTTTCTCCACTAATGGATTCTCCACCAAAAACCTTAGAGATCAGGCGCAACCTGATTCTTGATGAGCCTGGTCTGGATGGATACTATGTGGATGATTATGATGTGCCCGTGAAAGTCATGGCCGCATTGCAGTGGGGAGGTCTCTCACAGTTTGCATGTGCTACCCCTCATCGTTTCCAGGAAGAAATTCTCAGGGATTTCTGATAAGCTCGTTTTTCTACTCTCTTATCGCATTGTTTTTCTTTTCTTTTATGCATTTTTGTATGTTTTCTTGAATAAACTGAGCATGAGTATATATTAGAGGGTATTATGCTTGCCATGGTAAGAATTCGCAGGTTTTAGGCCAAATCTAATGGAGAACCCGTACCGAAAGCAGCAGATGCTCAAAGGAACAGTCACAAATTCTTCCACCGATGGAATCTGAGCTAATGGAGCATTTCATTTGAAATATCTTTGAGTTAGCTTTCCAACGCAACTGGAATCGGATCAATCGGAGTTCGGATGCGAAAGTTATGGCCAAAACCGTGAGACTGCGCAGAAGGGTCGGAAGTGGCAAAAACGTCTCTGTTTCGACCGAAATGAAATCCATCTCGACCGGGCCAAATCCTCCATCTCGGCCGTGGCAAGAGACATCTCGGCCGAGATAGACTTGTTTGGCGAGATTTGGCGAGATTTTCATAATTTTTGGGCGA
>JAPKLW010004498.1:0-26873 GCA_026898455.1 Plectranthus barbatus
AAATACTATCTGCATAATGTGCAAGGAAAACCACGCTTTCGCTGACACATACTCTGATTCATGTAACTCTCATTCTCGATGGACAATATCGAAATGTCTGTTACATAATCTTGAAGCACGGTTAAGTTCATAATTGAACTACTTTGGCTTCGAGACATGATGCTGCACATAACTTATCTGGTTGTTGCATACAGATGTCGTCACCTTTTATTAAGGTATCCGTTCATAAAATACGGACGACTTCATCTACCTTCCAGATACTTACATATGTGCTGTTATGTTTAAAAAGAACTCGAATGGGTTTAGTAGTTGCAACCAGTGAGAAGGTCTTGTTGTGAAACACACCTTCACTCACTAACCTAGGCCTTTGAACACACTAGGTTACCATTCGATCCTTTTTACTTGTATATCAATCAGTTGCTCATGGCTGTTAAGCTATTCGGCAATCACTGATCCTGACTTACCACCATAACCTTAACTAATTCATTTTTGAATCTATGACTTTACGTCATTCTAACTGCATCGTTTGTCTTAACGGCTTCGTCGTACTTTGAGGGATTAGTACAATGCTGTTCGTTAAGCTGGGAACAAGTCGTGAGACTGTTTCCACGAACCAGTACTTTTAAGCCTGTTAAGGCAACCTCCCACTGCAACGACGCTCCTTTTATGTTGTCAGTTAATGGTGCATTAACTTGTGGTTTACCACCTTACACAGGTGACCGTGCAATTGGTACCATACCTGCCAAGGTATGCACAATCTGCCACGGGGTATTTCCTTATGGATTTGGATTGTCTTCTCTTAAAATATTAGAAAACAATCTTACATTTTGGATTCATGGTTTCATCCTATACAACTTGCTTGTAATTAGGATATATAAAACCAACATCTTTTTCGTTTACTTGGAATAGCCCACAAACAGTACTATCTTAAAACTATCTTCTATTCAATCAGTCTCTTACATCAGCTTAGCAGCCGACTTACCCATCATTGCCCTTTGACTGAGTCAAGGTCTGCTAGGGTACTTAGAACTAATTTAGAAGACACCAGTTTAAACGATATACAACTGTTTTGGCGCTCTTCCTAAAACGAAAGATTTAGGCAATAGCTGGTATAACTTGTTAACATTTAAAGATCTTTATTTCGTTCTACCTACACCATCTCAATCGAGAGATATCAGGTGTAGTCAACTGAGATGTGATCCCTTTGCTCTGCCAGATACTGTAAAGCACATCATTTAAGATACTTCATTATGAACAAAACATAATGTTTTTACAGTCTTGTTTAACTTATTCTCTACCTTAGTCTTGAACGCTCTTGATTAAAGCAAGAGACTAAGACTTGTAGTGAACTAGATAAACATATCCAAATCTTAAATGACTAAAGCATCAATGCCTATTAAGGCAACTGCGGAAGTAGACTCAAACCACTATACAGAGCAAACACGAAATAACTTTATAGAGATACAACTGCCTTTTAAAAGGCCTGGTTATCATCATTATACTTCTAAGCAGTTACCATAAGTATCATTCTTAGGAATACTTGGATAGAATCCATAACTCCACGAACTACTTAAGACTACTTAGACTGATGTAACCAATCTCTATACAGATTCTTTAAATTATACCTTAGAACACTGACAGTTTATGCAATCAAGTAATGAAGAGATAATCATCCATAAATAGAAACGCTGTCATTTATTCATGATAGAAAAAATTCTATCAAAATGACTAAGAATCCAAAAACACGGATGAAACTTGTTTATCAAAACAAAACAAATGTATCTCTTCCAAACACTTGAATTAAAACAAAGTTTTTTAGCATAAACTAGAGGCAGAAACTCCAAAAGCTTGAGAGTGATCTCCAGCATCTTCTTTGGAGTTGGCAATCCCGTCATCTTCAAGCATTGTCACCAGCTTGATTCTCTGCACAAATGCAGCCATAACATGATTAGTACTCACAGTTAACCACTACTCACGAGGAGTAGACCAAAACTGATATTGAACATGTAAACGATGACGTACCACGTCCATTAGGATTGGGACAATTTGCCCTCCAGTGTCCTGTCTTGCCACAGCGGAAACACTTGTCCTTTGGTTTAACTTTCCTAGTCTTTTTCTTTGGAGCAAGAACTCCATTGTTCCCTCCAGCAGCTTTCTTGTTTCTCCTACCCGTTCTTTTAGTTCTTGCTCGATAAGAAGCAGCAGAACGGTTACCGGAAGAAACTAAAACTGCTTTCTCGGGTTCCATCAGGGACTGTGCTGCCATCAAGTCACTGAGTAACTCATTAAGAGTATACTCCTTCTTGTTCATGACAGCATTCAACCTGAAGTTCTCAAAAGACTTAGGAAGAGAGTTTAGTATGATATCGACCTGCGCTTCCGCGTCGATACCACCACCATGCAACGTCAGTTCATCCATGAGGTGAGTCATGGCAACAACGTGCTCTCTCACTGAACTGCCCTCTGCCATTTTCTTGCTTACAATCTCCTTCATGAGATTGAATCTGACAGTTCTGTCCGTCTCCCCATAAGTCGCTGTGAGATTATCCATAATATCACAGGCCTTATCATAGTGCTGATGCTGCAGCTGCAGTACCTTACTCATAGTGGTCATCATGTAGCATTTCACTACATTGTTCGACTTGACCCACTTATCGTAAGACTGCCGCTGCTCGGCAGTAGCATCAGCAGCTGGGGCAGGCGGACAAGGATCAGTAAGGACAAACTTGTGTTCCTCCGCAACCAGGATATAATCCAAATTGCGTTTCCATTCAAGGAAATTTGGACCAGTTAAAGAATTTTGAGCAAGGATATTAATGACGTTGTTCATAGACATATCTGAAAACAATTAAGCGAATTAAAGTAAGCACATACTACGAACAATTGAAACAAGAAATGCATAGAACCTTTAGATAAAACAATGCACTTTGTTTCCTCCAATTGCCCAAGCTAATTTACTGCAAGCCACTTCAGCGGACGTTTACAGTAAACCAACTCAACCAGACCAAAATTGATCCTTTAATTTCTCATCATGCCAAGGTATCTTAAGCAAAAGAAATTAATATTGGAGATCTTTAGACCATGTTACCCATCCGGAGCAGGGACATCATTCATGAGTTATACTCCAGGCAACATCTAAGCCAGTTTAACCACAAGCCTAACTCCGGATGTTTAGAGCTATTTAGTGTAGTGCTAAACCCTACACCGCATGCCCCTTACACCCTTTGTTATCTCATTTAGTTTAATCTTAGAGACCAGTGAAAGTTGTCTCAATGCAAGCCGCTTCAGCAGACGTTTGCTTAGAGGCTCCCACTTCTCATCTTAAACTAAATGTTTTATTTAGAAACCTCATCGCATTAGAACCCATAATTTATTTCTAACGCAAGCTGCTTCAGCAGACGTTTACGCTTCGAAATTCCTTACTTCTAATGAGAGGCCGTATTTGTGGAGGTCTAATGATTTTAGTTTGAAAAGAACCAAAATCCAGCTTAGTAATTTTTAGTTCTAAAGGTTTCATGCGCACACATTATTTTATGTTGCCATAAATTATGTCACCCAAAATTCCATCATAAATTAATATGATTCTTGGAATTTATAGACACAATTTAAAACATAAAATAAATCACACAAGACATGCTCAATAATTTAAAAATTACAACATGCTTATGACAGTAAATAATTAAAGCAAGTAAACATGCTTTCCTATTAATTACTAGTGCGCACACAATAAATCACATCATAACGAGAAATAATTAAATAAACAAATAAAAATTTCTCGTGGCCCCTCAGATGCGATTACAACTGAAATAAAATAAACCTATCTATTACAAGGCTTTTATTTCAATACAGATCTTCAAACTGGGCTCCCACTCTTTTATTTGAAATCTGCAACTTGGGCTGGAATAAAATACAGCAGCTGGGCTTTGAATTAGGGTTTCAGGCCCAAAACATGTGCCAAACCCTAATTTCCAGCAAACCCTAATTGTCAGCAGTTCGGGCCGCCTCCGGGCCACCCGGCCCGAGCAGCCCAAACCCTAGCCGCTAGGGTTCAGCCGCCTGCCTCTCAGCGCCGCCAGCCGCCTTTTCGGCCACCGCCTGCGGCCGGATTTCGCACACAGCCCACGTCCAGCCACCGTCGCCTGCCACCACCTCCGTCCGCTCAGCTTCGCCGGAGAAAACAGACGCGGCAGCAATAGAAGCAGCCGCCGCCTGCTTCATCCACCATCATCGCCGTCCGCTGTCGACAACAGCCGCGCAGCCCACCAGACCGGCCGTCGTTAGCCTCGGATCCAGGGGCAGCCGCAGCCGCTGTAACCACCACCGTCACGCTGCTCCTTCGCCGCGCGCAGACCTCCGTCTGTGCCAACATCGTCGTCGCCATGAGAGGCGACTGAGAGAGCGAGGGGAGATCCAGTCGGAAGGCCGGCGAGAGCGCAGCCCAGCAACACGCAGCACAGGGCTGCTGCACGTCGCCGCCACTCCCACCTACGCCGTGGATCTCGCCCGGACGCGAGCAGCAGCAGCCGGCAGATCTGGACGCGGCCCAGTCACGCGCTGAGCGCGCCGCCGCCACCCTCTGCCGCTGTGGTCGCCGCTGCCTCAGGTCCTCGCCGCCGGCGGCTGAGTGGTGGTGGTGGTGGACTATGGCTGAAACCTAGACACAATCTTTCATGTCTGTTCTTCGTTGTTCTTCGTCTTCCTTCTCAGATCTCAATTCTCCAATTTTTACAGATTTGAAAGATAAAGAAAATACAAAAATAGATCTAAAATCTATTACATAATTTTCCTATCAAATCTAACCACGGATTTTCTCGTGGTGAAAAACAGATCCAAAAACGAGAAGGCCACGAGAACAAAAACATTCAAACAATTCAAATCCATCCATGAACATACATATTCATTTAATCTCAATCTATTCAAGATAGAGCCTAAGAACATTGAACCTGGCTCTGATACCAATTGTAGGGATTGAGTCTACGATGGGCAATATTAATTGCCATTAAATAAACACTTGCCAAGGATCGTTCTTAGGATACCAGGAATAAATTTCAATTAAACAAACCATGCGAAAGCCTATGCATGCTCCTACAAAATAAATTGCATAGGATGGATATAGAATTATACCTTGTTTCACCGTTTGATCCACAGGACAGATCGGAGAATGATAACGGTGAAAACCTATTCAGATCTGAAGCGGAATATGGAACTTTTGAATCTCTTCTCTTGTTCCTACAGATCTGATCTTCTGATCTGTATCCCTTGCTCCTTGGAAATCTGGTGAGGATTATTCTACCAAGTTAGATCCGAGCTCCGGAGAAGTCGATCAATCTCCTCCCTCGTAGATCCAGCCGTCGCCCCTCTCTCTCTGTCTGTTCTGAAACCCTAGTTTCTGAACTGACGGCTACTGAAAAGTGTGCACACCAAATTGTGTTGATCCAATAGAGAGGGGGGTATTTATAGTGTTAGGGTTTATGAAACCCTAACCCTAATGGGCTGAGAGCAGTTAATGGGCCAGACCAGGGATCAGATGCAAATAATAAAGTGGGCCCTCTTTTATTAATTAATTCTCTCATGTCCAACCCAGAACATTTAATTAATTAATAAAGTATTGTTTTAACCTTCACCACGGTAACAATACTGACTCGCCCCTTTATTACCACGTTATTAGGAACGGGTTGCACCAAACTAACTTGATCCACATATTTAAGGTTTCAGACATTCATTAATTAATTTGGCTTATGACAATCAGCCACAATTAATTAATTTCTTATTTCCTGAATAACACCACTCACCTTTTATCACTTATGCCTGAATTAAATAATTCAACCTGCAGGGTTTAGCATAATGAACCTTTGTGAGCTCATCAGGGAATGTCACCATCCTGAACGGATATGTTACCATACATCCAGACTAAGCAGACCCCACACAAATTGCCAACACCCAAAATACGGGCATAAGGGTACATGTAAGACCCGCCACCATGGTAAATCAAAGTGCAGTCAATCTGTGTGTGCCCCTTATCCTTCAGTACGATTTAAGATCACAGAGAGTATGTTAGGGATCTGGCTCGTTCATATGTCAATGAGAACGGCGCATCCCACTGTTGATCCCATCAATACATAAATATGTACCGACACATCAAGTAGCCAGGATAAGCCCACTTATGAACTGATGTGCCGCAGCTTAAACCGACAGCCTATCCAGGGACCGTCTCAGCTGTGATACTGTTTATATCTTGCTAGGTCAAACGAGCCATATGATCCTGCTGTGGTTACACCACATGGCCAGCCCTATCGGCGAGATAATAGGATATTATAGTTCGTCGTATGATTGTTCTATCAGACAGCGAGCATTGTTGCGGATACATACATGAATACCAGTGTACGAAACACTTAATCATATATGCTTTCAGTATACAATCCCAACAGTTCCATCTTTTGCTGAGAAGATATCATGGTTTGTACCGAACTCTTCATTGAAGCACTTACAAACCCTAAACCCTAAACCCTAAACCCTAATCCCTAAACCCTCCTCAACTCCGATGCTCGAATGTGTGCAACATACTTGTAGAACTCATCGAGACGATGGATTTGGTACTAGTTTTCAAAGAGTTCCTTCTTTTATTGAGGAGATATCGTGGTTTGTACCGAACTTTTCATTGAAGTACGTATAAAGTGGATTCCCTATCAATCCACAACTTTGATTCTCGAATGTGTGCAACATACTTGTAGAACTCATTGAGACGATCGATTCGGTACAAGTTTTCAAAGAGTTCCATCTTTTGATGAGGTGATATCGTGGTTTGTATCGAACTCTTCATTGAAGCACTTATAAAGTTGATTCCCAATCAATCCACAACTCCGATGCTCGAATGTGTGCAACATACTTGTATAACTCATCGAGATGATCAATTCGGTACAAGTTATGAGAGAGTTCCGTCTTTTGTTGAGGAGATATCATAGTTTGTACCGAACTCTTCATTGAAGCAATTACAAACCCTAAACCATAAAACCAAAACCCTAAACCCTCCACATCTCCGATGCTCGAATGTGTGCAACATACTTGTAGAACTCATCGCGACGATCGATTCGGTACTAGTTTTCAAAGAGTTCCATGTTTTTTTGAGGAGATATCGTGGTTTGTACCGAACTCTTCATTGAAGCACGTATAAAATGGATTCCCGATCAATCCGCAACTCTGATGCTCGAATGTGTGCAACATAATTTTAGAACTCATCGAGACGATTGATTCTGTACAAGTTTTCAAAGAGTTCCATTTTTGTTGAGGAGATATCGTGGTTTGTATCGAAATTTTCATTGAAGCAATTATAAAATTGATTCCCGATCTATCCACAACTCCGATGCTCGAATGGGTGCAACATACTTGTAGAACTCATCGAGATGATCGATTCGGTACAAGTTTTCAAAGAGTTCCATCTTTTGCTGAGAAGCTATCATGGTTTGCACCGAACTCTTCATTGAAGCACTTACAAACCCTAAACCCTAATCCCTAAACCCTCCACAACTCCGATGCTCGAATGTGTGCAACATACTTGTAGAACTCATCGAGACGATGGATTCGGTACTAGTTTTCAAAGAGTTCCATCTTTTTTTAGGAGATATCGTAGTTTGTAACGAACTCTTCATTGAAGCATGTATAAAGTGGATTCCCGATCAATCCACAACTCCGATGCTCGAATGTGTACAACATACTTGTAGAACTCATCGAGACGATTGCTTCAAGACAAGTTTTCAAAGAGTTCCATCTTTTATTGAGGAGATATCGTGGTTTGTACCGAACTTTTCATTGAAGTACGTATAAAGTGGATTCCCGATCAATCCACAACTCCGATGCTCGAATGTGTGCAACATACTTGTAGAACTCATTGAGACAATCGATTCGGTACAAGTTTTCAAAGAGTTTCATCTTTTGTTGAGGAGATATCGTGGTTTGTATCGAACTCTTCATTAAAGCACTTATAAAGTTGATTCCCAATCAATCCACAACTCCGATGCTCGAATGTGTGCAACATACTTGTATAACTCATCGAGATGATCAATTCGGTACAAGTTTTGAGAGAGTTCCATCTTTTGTTAAGGAGATATCATAGTTTGTACCGAACTCTACATTGAAGCAATTACAAACCCTAAACCATAAACCCAAAACCCTAAACCCTCCACAACTCCGATGCTCAACATACTTGTAGAACTCATCGCGACGATCGATTCGGTACTATTTTTCAAAGAGTTCCATTTTTTTTTGAGGAGATATCGTGGTTTGTACCGAACTCTTCATTGATGCACGTATAAAGTGGATTCCCGATCAATCCACAACTCCGATGCTCGAATGTGTGCAACATACTTGTAGAACTCATCGAGACGATCGATTCGGTACAAGTTTTCAAAGAGTTCCATCTTTTGTTGAGGAGATATCGTGGTTTGTATCGAACTCTTCATTGAAGTACTTACAAACCCTTTACCCTAAACCCTAAACCCTCCACAACTCCGATGCTCGAATGTGTACAACTTACTTATAGAACTCATCGAGACGATCGATTCGGTACTAGTTTTCAAAGAGTTCCATATTTTTTAGAGGAGATATCGTGGTTTGTACCGAACTCTTCATTGAAACATGTATAAAGTGGATTCCCGATCAATCCACAACTCCGATGCTCAAATGTGTGCAACATACTTGTAGAACTCATCGAGATGATCGATTCGGTACAAGTTTTCAAAGAGTTCCATCATTTGCTGAGAAGATATCATGGTTTGTACCGAACTCTTCACTCTAGCACTTACAAACCCTAAACCCTAAACCCTAAACCCTAATCCCTAAACCCTCCACAACTCCGATGCTCGAATGTGTGCAACATACTTGTAGAACTCATCGAGACTATGGATTCGGTACTAGTTTTCAAAGAGTTCCATCTTTTTTTTGAGGAGATATCGTGGTTTGTACCGAACTCTTCATTGAAGCACGTATAAAGTGGATTCCCGATCAATCCACAACTCTGATGCTCGAATGTGTGCAACATACTTGTAGAACTCATCGAGACGATCGCTTCAGTACAAGTTTTCAAAGAGTTCCATCTTTTATTGAGGAGATATCGTGGTTTGTACCGAACTCTTCATTGAAGCACGTATAAAGTGGATTCCCGATCAATCCACAACTCTGATGCTCGAATGTGTGCAACATACTTGTAGAACTCATCGAGACAATCAATTGGGTACAACTTTTCAAAGAGTTCCATCTTTTGTTGAGGAGATATCGTGGTTTGTATCGAAATCTTCATTAAAGCACTTATAAAGTTAATTCCCGATCAATCCACAACTCCGATGCTCGAATGTGTGAAACATACTTGTAGAACTCATCGAGATGATCGATTCGGTACAAATTTTCAAAGAGTTACATCTTTTGTTGAGGAGATAACATGGTTTGTACCAAACTCTTCATTGAAGCACTTACAAACCCTAAACCCTCCACAACTCCGATGCTCAAATGTGTACAACATAGTTGTAGAACTCATCGAGATGATCGATTCGGTACTAGTTTTCAAAGAGTTCCATCTTTTTTTGAGGAGATATCGTGGTTTGTACCGAACTCTTCATTGAAGCACGTATAAAGTGGATTCTCGATCAATCCACAATTCCGAAGCTCGATTGTGTGCAACATACTTGTAGAACTCATCGAGACGATTGCTTCGGTTCAAGTTTTCAAAGAGTTCCGTCTTTTATTGAGGAGATATCGTGGTTTGTACCGAACTCTTCATTGAAGCTCGTATAAAGTGGATTCCCGATCAATCCGCAACTCTGATGCTCGAATGTGTGCAACATAATTGTAGAACTCATCGAGACGATTGATTCGGTACAAGTTTTCAAAGAGTTCCATCTTTTGTTGAGGAGATATCGTGGTTTGTATCGAACTCTTCATTGTAGCAATTATAAAGTTGATTCCCGATCTATCCACAACTCCGATGCTCGAATGTGTGCAACATACTTGTAGAACTCATCGAGATGATCGATTCGGTACAAGTTTTCAAAGAGTTCCATCTTTTGCTGAGAAGATATCATGGTTTGTACCGAACTCTTCATTGAAGCACTTTCAAACCCTAAACCCTAATCCCTAAACCCTCCACATCTTCGATGCTCGAATGTGTGCAACATACTTGTAGAACTCATCGAGACGATGGATTCGGTACTAGTTTTCAAAGAGTTTCATCTTTTTTTTAGGAGATATCGTAGTTTGTACCGAACTCTTAATTGAAGCATGTATAAAGTGGATTCCCGATCAATCCACAACTTCGATGCTCGAATGTGTACAACATACTTGTAGAACTCATAGAGACGATCGCTTCAAGACAAGTTTTCAAAGAGTTCCATCTTTTATTGAGGAGATATCGTGGTTTGAACCGAACTTTTCATTGAAGTACTGTTGGGAACTATCCCTAAAATCTCCCTTAGGACTTGTTTGTAAAAGGTTTTGTTGGATCAAACCTTACTTAGTTGGTCGATCATTTGCTGAAATCTAGAGAGTCTAGCACACCTTGTAAAGTCCTGTATAAGTTGTATATTGAGTTGTAATAGACTAGTGTGCTGAGAAGAATCCCTAGCAGACACAAGTCAGAAGATATCAGCGTCCAACTTACAAACTGCTAGAGAAGCAAATCAACAAAGGATTACTAGCAGATGATTGAAGGATTGCTAGACAGAATGCTAAGGCGTTAGCATTCGGACCTTTCAGCAACGAATAAAGAATCGCATGCAACGGAAATCAAAGGATCACATGGCATATACTTTAGCAGATTCTAGCCCAACAAAGCGAAAGAATCAAATTTGAAGCTGAACTGCGACTCTGACAAAAAGCTCACGCTAAAGGATAAGACTTTCCCAAAATGGTTAGGAAAGTACAAGTCAAAAAGAAAAACGAATGTCCCAGACCAAACACTCTCGGATCAAGGAGCCGTTGAGTCTAATGGATATGGAGATTCAAAGTTTGAATCTCCACCTATAAAAGACAGGTCCGAAAGTGGAGACAAAAACTGCTTCAATCACTATTGATATTCACAAATTGCACAAGTGTGAGAATTCTTTAAACAGAGCGAACCAGTGAAAAGTAGTCTGTTGAGAGCCGCGTGAAAGCACATTAAAAAGCTCCCAACAACCAGAAGTGTTTCACATTCGATATACTGACACTTCATTGAAGTTATTCTTGATAGCAATCAAGAATAGTTCAATCATTGGGATTCCTTTCTTTTCAGAGAGAATCCAACAGTCGAACACCTGAAAAGGTTAAGACTCCCACGGGCTGTAGCCACACATACACTTATTGAGTTCAGGGGCAAACTATAAAAGCCTCAACAGCGAAGGACAAGTTTTACGAAGGTGTGCCCTTGACTTGACCGAAGCTGCGATTGGAGAAGTTCAGATCAACGGAGGATTGCTGTTAAGGAGCCAGGCCGAAAGCTCACTGCCTACTTAACTAGAAAGGCGAATCCATGTACTATGTATACTTTTCTAGTGAAAATCTTAGCGTTTCGGCTAAGGAGTGGACGTAGATCATTTGGATCGAACCACTATAAAACTCTGTGTTCTTTTACTTTTTTATTAGCTTACTGTTCAAAGATTGTTTTGAAACCTAGCAACAGAGTTGCTAGTGTATATCTGAAGATAAACTTAAGATATAACTTGAACGAACTAACTTTGGAAAACAACGATAAGTGCAAGTAACTTAAAATCTATTCCGCTGCATTTCGTGTTAAGTTATCAACACGACGACTCTGATATTTAGGGACCAACAAGTGGTATCAGAGCGGAGGTCATACCAGACTCTCCGTTTCTGAGTCACCTGTGACCAGATCTATCATTTTCCTTGCACTTTTATTCCTGTTTTATTTATCCAGCTCAGGAAACCACTCAAGAAGTACACAAAATGATGAACCATTCCCTTGGACAATATGACAGAGAGAACTTTTCATCCTGGAAAAAGATGGCTCTCATACAACTTCAGAGCATACATCCTGAGATGGCGGACGTACTAGTAAGAGGTCCTATTCAAATTTTGAAAGCTAACACCTTTATAGGACAAGTACGTGCTGAAGGTGCTGCTGAAGGAGACTCAAGACCTCCAAGACCCGAAATGGTTCCTAAATCATTTGAAGAATACACAAGCGAAGACAAAAAGAGAGCCCAACTGGAGCACGTTGCAAAGAAATTAATTCTTGATTCCCTTCCAAAGCTGATGAAAGAAAAGGCGCTTGATTTTGAAACAGCTAAGGAAATGTGGGACTACGTGTGCCAGTCTTCTCAGGAGACAGATCAAATGAAACGTAACAAACTACAGGTAGCTGTAGACAAATATGAATCTTTCTCTATGTGTGCAGGAGAAACCATTCAAATCATGGAGGAACGCTTCAACACAATAATTGGAGAACTCAGGAGTCTTGGAAAGAAGTATGACAACGTAGAGATGAACAATAAAATCATTTCCAAACTATATCCAAGAGATGACTGGTTCGCAAAAGTAACAAGTCTGAGTGAAAAAGATCTCAACAGCATGACTACATCAGAGGTATTTGCTCAACTTAAAGCTCACGAATTTATTATACAGCAGTCAAAGAAAAATGAAACAGTTATAGCACAAGCCGCTTCAAACTATGTTGGCAACACTGAGGACTTAGCGTACTTCGCTAAGAAGGACTACATCAAATTCATGACAAAACGGCCCTTCTACAAACCAGAAAGGCCTATTCCAGCATCACCCTCGAAAGAAGGTACTTCCAGTACAGGTACTCAATCAATTGATCTAAAGATCAACGAACTGGAAGAACAAATGAAGAAGATGCAGAGGATGTTGAATGAAGCGAAAGCTGAAAAGGAAGCAAAAGAGATGCCGTCATCAACATCTAACCGCTCAGTAGAGCGAAAAATTAGAACTTGTTTTGAATGTGGCTCTCCAGATCACTTGAAGCATGATTGCCCGAAGGTCAGCAAAGAAGAACGAGAACGCTTGAAACAACGATTTGAAAGACGCGCTGCTAAAGCCGTAACCAAGGCACTGCTGACCAGGACAGAGATTGCTGATGAAGAAGAATTTTACTGTTCTTCAGAAGAAGAAGATAGCGAAGAAGCATTGTTCGTGTTGATGGCAAATGTCACTGAAGATAAGGTTGCTGATGCGGACAACGAAGCTGAGGAAACCAATGAATCAGCTCTCGCTGCTGAGGAAACAGAGGTATTATCAACAAACTCATCTAGCAATCAAATCATAGATAAATCAGAGGAATCACACTTCAATTCCGAAGAAGACTACTTAGTACAGTTATCAATAGAATTTGCAAAAATGTATGAAATCAAAAACGAAATTGTTGGGGAAAACGCTTCACTAAAACTTCAAATTATAGATTTAACCAAGGAAGTCGAGAGACTGAGGTTAGAAAGTGAGGAACTCCTAAAAATAAAAGCAGATTTCTCTCATCTGTATGAAAATTTTCAAATTTTAGAAAAAGAGAATCATGCATTAAAAAGTAAACCCAAAGAGGACTGTATCTACATGTACGCATCCAGCAAGGCTGCTCTCAATGCCCTTGTAAGCAGTCAAAGACGTCACTATGACAAGTCTGGACTTGGATGCGAATCATCACAAAGAATATCAAAACCCAATAACTCTGCTAAACGGAATCCAATTCTGTTTGTATCCGCTAGACTTAGCTCTGCTGAAAAAGGTAAAGGAGTAGTATCTGCTGAAATTTTGTCTGCTAAGCCAATAGCTAAGCTCAAGAATAGACGCCAGCAGAATGCATCTGATGGAGCTCAGCAGAGGTCTATACCAAAGATAGCCAATAGTTCATCTGCTAGATCTCAGCAGAGGTCAGAGTCTGCTAAATCTGTATCCAATGGACCTCAGCAGAGGATCCCAAGGATAAATGATGGACGCAACTCTAAACCTCAGCAGAAGAATCAAAGGATGAATAAAAGGCAAGTACTTGATAGACCTCAGCAGAGGAATCCAAGAGCATATGCTAAGCCTTACTCAGTAAACTCTAGGACTACTAAGCGTTTTGATCTCAACGCAAGGATAGTATATCCTAACTCTCATCAAAGAAGGCCTACACAGTACAATGCTGTGAGACCTATCTACCAGCAAAATACACTGCATAGAAGAAATGTCTATGCGAAGCCCGAGCCCATTCAATATTCATTTCAAAGGGCAAGGACGGCTAAGTACATTCATTCATCTAGTAATAGAAATATTAAAAATTCTAAGCCAAAGGTCAAGAAAGTAGTAAATAGTAAAACTAAGACAAAAGTCTTAAAAATCACTATGATGTGGGTTCCGAAAAGAACTATGCTTCACGCTAATCCTGCCGGACCCGACACTAAACGGGTACCTAAATCCACTTGATTCACTTGCAGGAACAGGACTCCAGAACTACGGGAACGAGCATATCCAATGAATGGGTCCTGGACAGGGGTTGCTCTGCTCATATGACCGGGAATGAAGAATTATTCTCTGACATAAGAAGATTATTTAATGGTCCAAAGGTCAAGTTCGGAGACAACAGTGAAGGAGAAGTCATTGGACGAGGATGCATTGAAAGAAACGGATTGAGAATCGTCAACGTAGCACTCGTCTCCAACCTGAAGCATAATCTACTCAGCATAAGTCAATTATGTGAAAACGGGTATATCGTATCTTTTGTGAATTCTGGATGTGCCATTACTGATGCTATTTCAAGAGAAGTAAAACTAAGAGGCATCCGCAGGGGTGGATTATACATTGTTGATTGGCAAAGTGGTCAACAACATTCCTGCTTCTTAGCTCTCAATAAGGAGGAAACTACATGGCTATGGCATAAGAGGTTCCATCATTTAAATTTCAAAACTATTAACCATCTTGCCAAAAATAAGCTCGTTATAGGTCTACCAAATGAGACTTTTCGCAAAGAAGGAATATGCAAATCATGTCAACAGGGAAAACAGACCAAATCATCCTTCAAGACAAATCCTGAAAAGGAGACATCACAAAGAATTCTGGAACTACTTCATATGGATCTTTTTGGTCCAGTCACACCACCCACTGTAAGTAAACGTCTATATACATTAGTGGTGGTTGATGATTTCTCCAGGTACACATGGATACGCCTATTAAAGACAAATGACGAAGTGAAGCTTATCCTGCCCGAACTGATACTCAAGGAACAAAATAGTAAAGAAGTTACTGTGAAGCGAATTCGTTCTGATAATGGAACAGAATTCTGCAATGGAGTGCTAAGGGATTTCTGTGCTGAAACTGGAATATCACACGAAAAATCTACAGCAAGGACTCCTCAGCAGAATGGTTTAGCAGAAAGGAGGAATCGGATGTTAAAGGAAGTTGTTCGCTCAATGCTAGCAGATTCCAAACTTCCTGCTAAATACTGGGGTGAAGCAGTCATGACGACCTGCTACACACAGAATAGGAGTGCTGTCACCTGTAGATTCAACAAGACTCCCTATGAAGTGTATCACGGTCGTAAGCCTTCCATAACTCATCTACGTGCATTTGGTTCTACATGTTATATTCACAATAACGGTAAATCTAAACTTAATACCTTCTCACCTAAGTCTGATGAGGGTGTACTTCTTGGGTATGGGCATCCTACTCATAAAGGGTATAGGGTATTAAATAAGATTACTGGCATTGTGGAAATAACATGCAATGTTATTTTTGATGAGTCTACCTTAGTGCGCAGTGAAAACAAAGGAAGAAAGGATAGCAATCATGAGACTAATGATGTCAATGATCAAACATTTCTAAATTCCTTTGAAAATATGTGTATTGATCCGACTAAGTCGTCTATGATTGACTGCAATCCTAACAACACGCACACAGCAGGGGATCAAACTGCTGACCAGGCCAGTGATGCTAATGATCATGCTGAGGCCAAACCTACGAACATCTTAACCAAAGCAGCTGTTCTAGAGGTGCTTGACGATGAAGAGGAGGAGACAACCAAGGACATTCCCGTCCAGGAAGAGATGGAAACTCATGAAGAATTTGGCAGTTGTGCTACTGAGATTCCACTGCTGAAGTGGCTGCTGATGAAGCCCCTGCGAAAGATGATGCTGAAGGCGATGATGAAATTCCAGTTGCCAAAGACACTGCTAAAGAAATGTCTGTTACAGGAAATCCTGTGGAAGTTATTCCTGCAGAAGATAATTCAGATGCTGAACACCAGGAGGACACTATGAAGAGCAATGAACAAGATGATGGCCTCGCAAGAAAATGAAATATGTTCAGAACTATCAGACCAACATGGTTGCGTGCCCACCCTTCTGAAGATGTCATAGGCAATATCAATGATCCCTTGATGACAAGACAAGGGAACGCTATGCTAGCATGCTACATCTCCAGCGAAGAACCCAAAAAGAGCGAAGACGCTCTACTAGATCCTGATTGGGTGAATGCTATGCATGAAGAACTAGCAGAATTTACACGAAACGATGTGTGGGAGCTAGTAGACAGGCCTGAACATCAAAGTGTTATTGGCACAAAATGGGTATTCAAAAACAAGAAAGATGAGTCTGGCACGGTTGTCAGAAATAAAGCGAGACTCGTAGCAAAAGGCTATCGACAATGCGAAGGGATAGATTATGATGAAACGTTTGCTCCAGTAGCAAGACTGGAGGCCATTCGCTTATTCCTCGCGTACGCTGCACATCATGAGTTCGACGTTATGCAGATGGATGTAAAAAGTGCTTTTCTAAATGGAGAGCTGAAGGAAGAAGTCTATGTCGAACAACCACCGGGATTTGAACACGGCAATCAAGTATACAAACTTAAGAAGGCTCTATATGGATTGAAACAAGCACCGAGAGCTAGGTATGGAACTCTTTCAAAATTCTTGTTAAAAAATGGTTTTCAGAATGGAAGAATTGATCAAACCCTCTTCCGTATTGAAGACCAAGGAGATATTTTGCTGGTACAAATATACGTAGATGACATCATTTTTGGTTCTAGAAATCAAAAGTTATGTGACAAGTTTTCAAAGCTCATGACCAACAACTTCCAGATGAGTATGATGGGAAAGATGTCCTACTTTCTTGGATTACAAGTTCAACAATCCAGAGAAGGAATTTTCATCCATCAGAAGAAGTATATTCGTGATTTGATTGCGAAATACTGCCCCGAGAAGACAAAGAGTTTGCGGATTCCAATAAGCACAACATGTATTGCCGCACTCGAGAGAGAAGAAGGAGATGTGAATCCTACCCATTACAGAGGAATTATAGGTTCACTCTTATATCTAACCGCCAGCAGACCTAATATATCTTATGCCGTCGGGTTGTGTGCTATATATCAAGCCAATCCTAAGAAGGCACATCTAGACACTGCTAAGCGAATTGTTCGCTATCTGAAATGCACAGAAGGTCTCGGTATTTGGTATCCTAGAGAAGACAGTCTTGCTCTGAGTGGATACTCAGATTCTGATTTTGGAGGATGCAAGATCGACAGGAAAAACACGAGTGGAACGTGTCAATTTCTGGGACACAAGATCATTAGCTGGTTCAGCAAAAAGCAACACTCTGTTGCTACATCCACCAATGAAGCAGAGTATGTGGCTGCTGCTAGCTGTTGCTCGCAAATTCTCTGGATAAGACAACAATTACAAGATTACGGGATCCTTCCCGAATGTGTACCTATCTACTGCGATAACAATAGTGCTATGTGTATCACAAAGAATCCTGTTCACCACTCCCGGACCAAGCATATCGATATACGTCATCATTTCATACGAGATCATCAGGAGAAGAAAGATATCGATGTTCGTTACATATGCACTGAAGATCAGGTAGCCGATATATTCACAAAGCCACTTCCAGAAGCCAGATTTAAAGAATTATGTTTAAAACTTGGATTGATGGAATTAGATGAAGCAGTGGATGAATGAGTCCTAGCTCTCATTCTTTCTATATGGATATTCTTGAAATTTGGGGAAGTTTACATTTTGAACGTTACTGGTTCAGTCTGCTGAAGATATTTTGACATTTTCACACTATGCAATGCTAAAAGATGTCATGAAAAACAGCTGAAATGAGTCTACACGAAGATGTATGTGAAGAAAAAGATTTAGTTCAGCATATTCATTCATCAAAAGGACAACAGACTTCGATAGGTTACATATCTCAACCAAGAAGGAAGATTAGATACATCATTCTTGCCACACATCTAACATTGCCTAATGTGGACGCCAAAAAAAAAAAAGGAGAACTCGACAAAGCCCTCAACCCAAGTTAGGAAAATGAGCCCTCGAAGGATAGAAGTTGAATCCCATCAAAGGGATACCTTCGGAGACAAGATGGGGGAATTTCTGCTCAAGCAACCAACTCAACTGCATAGCAGTTGGGAGAGGAAACTGAGGAAAGAGATCAATGCACCTCTTTACTCCATCAAAGAAGAATTCCGCCCAATCAACGTCCTTCATCTCCGAATCAATGGCCATCATGGCTCTCCAAATCCTTGGGTTGAACACATAGTTCTCAGCAGGGACTCCGAAAGTGACATTGCTAACAATGTCAAAGATGGCTCTATACTCTTCTTTCAACTCCAAGCATGATAGAGTTGGTGAAAAGTCATAGATGTCGGACTGCCTCCACTTATCCCAGAAACCAAACTCTGGAGCAGTCATATGGCGATAGACGTTCATAACACGAGTGGAACCACGAGGAAGGCCAAACTTTTGAGAGAAGAAGGCCGGAGTCCAGCAAACCATCTGATTGTCAAAGCAACCCTAAATGGCGTCTTCGGTGGTTTGACACTTAAAGATGAAGCTTTGAAGAGCTCGTTTCTGAAAACGTGTTGGCATAGTCATCAGAAACTTTGTTAGGCAACTCTCCTGAAGAATTCCCATAACAGAGTTAGCAACACGACAGTTGCTTCCATACTCAAAATACAACCCGGATTCATGAAGAATCTGGTTGCGAGTTACAGGTAAATCACTTGGAGCAATAGTGATATGATGTATTTTGATACAACTAAAGAAGAAAGTGTTGTGCTATGTGAAATGGAAAAGATGAGATTCAAGCACACAAGTGAGACGTTATTTATAGCAAGAGCATGACTCCATCCAGAGTGGGAACATTCTCCCAAAAGCGTCTTATCAACTGCATTCATAATTCAGAAGAGCAGAAGTCGAGGAGTTTCGACAAAGGGGGAAACGCCACCTGTCTTGATAAGGCTACTTACGGCAAGTCGACCTACCTGAATATTATGGCATTCTCTTCCACGAAAGCTTAAAGAAGACAACAAAGGACATCCCAAATCCTTTGATTTAGACGGAAATCTTTCATCTTAAATGATAGCACTTGATGACATTATGTGGGAAATTGTGGTTTACGTCAGACACAGGAAGATTGCTACAGAGACGCAACACAACCACAAGACAGTCTGCTAAGACACTGGTGCAAGCACATCAGAGACAAAGTATCGAATGAGATATTATTATTATATCTGTTTCTTGGATTTCTTGAAGACTTGATTCAGTATTTTGGAGGACGATTACATTTATTGAGGATTAATTCATCATACATATCTACTAATATTAAGGATGTTGAGCAGAACATGGTGGAAAGTTTTGCTAACAAACGCCCAACAATCATATATATATATATATAGCAGTGCAGTTTTCATACATTCTTTCATTCATTGACAGACGTCATTACAAAGGAAGATAAAAAATTGAAAACAACTACTTGACCACCAGTCTAGGGGGAAGGAGGCTTAAACGGGAAGAAGTCCGTCTCTACAAGATTCGATGGTCCTTCTGCTATCTGAGGAAAGCTCTGCTCTAGCAGCCAACTAAGCTGCATTGCATTCAGCAGAGGCACTGCTGGATAATACAGGACACAATCTCGAACACTATCATAGATATACTTCGCCCAATCGACCTCGACTCCGTCGTCAATGGACATCATGATCTGCCACGTCTCTTTTGCAAAGAAAGTGTGATCACGATCCTCTCCCATCAACATATTGTTAGCAACCCGGAAGAGCAACCAATAAGGGGTCCGCAGATCATATGTTGAGACAGAAAGGGAAAATTTGGACGAAGGAGATCGTCTCCACTTCTGCCACGCCGACCATTCAGGTGCAATGTCCGTCACACGGTATTCGAAGACAGACCCAGGACCTCTGGGAAGGCCGAATCGACGAGAAAAGACTTCCGGTGACCAATAGATGAGCTTGCCGCGGAAGGAACCATAAATGCCCTCTCCCTCGACATCACAATCATTTATAAACTCCCGAAGAGCATCGCCTTGGAAACGTCAGGGAGTAGCAGTGACCAATCGGGTTAATCCACTTTGGTTCAACTTCGACATGACAATCTCTGCCACTAATGGATTGTTATCATATAAGGAGTACAAACCAGACTCATGAAGAATCTGGTTTCGGCGCAATTCTAGAGATTGACCTGGTGAATCCATTTTCTTGAAGAAATTTTTTTTTTTGGAAGTAGAGGGTCAGGAAAGGATTATTGTGGCGATGAAGATATTCTCAGTGAGAGTATTTATAAAGGAAAAATCTAAATTCCTTTCTTGAAAATCGATTCGATCCAGCCCACAAAGGTTATTAATCGTCAGACATTCGACGAATAGACAGACGCCACGACAGATCGGTCAAAATGTTTCTTGGAAATTGTAATCGATGCTTGGAAAGAAGCATACACTGAAGATCGTCATTTCGTCTGCTAAAGACGAATCTTCTGCTAGAATTGAGGACTCTGCTAAGTGGTTGAGATCATTGCTATCGAATAAGATCTCTGCTAGAAGATGGACTCTCTGCTAAAATTGATATCTCTGTTAGAAGATGGAAATTCTGCTAGAGTTGATATCTCGGCTAAAAGATGGATGCTCTACTAGATCTGTTATCTCTGCTAAAAGGACGAGAACTCTGCTAAAAATGAAATTTCTACTTGATGAAGAGCACGCTGCTAGCTATTTACAACAGTAGTATCTGCTACACTTTGGGTGATACATATATATTTGCTACCCATCATCGATCTGCTATGATCTCAATAGAAGCATACTTAGCAGAATTACCACACAATTGGTTATAAAGGAGATAATTGATATCGAATGCGTTTATGTGAGATTGTCTGAGGTAGAAAATCGACATAATATTATATAAATCATCAAAAGATTAATTACAACAGAGGAATCAATCAAAGGGCGATGAAGGTACAAAGGGATAGAAATCGACTCCTCGAAGGTTCGAGGGACCTAGGGTGAGGTCGGTGAATCTCTGCTCTAGCAGCCAACTTAAAGGCATCCCATAAGGAAGATACAGTTGAGGGAACCGCTGAAAACTCTGCTGCACCCTTTGGAAGACGAATCCCGCCCAGTCAACCTCTGCTCGATCATCGATCGCCATCATAACCTTCCAGACTTCACGAGAGAAGATCATGTCATCAGGATCCACTCCCGCCACCATGCCACAGGCTATCTCGAAGAGAACCTGATAGCGAGTCTGCAATCCATATGCTGATGGGGTTGGCGAGAACGGAAGCTCAGAGGAACGCCGCCACTTCATCCATGAAGACCACTCCGGAGCTATCTCACCATTGCGATAATCCATCACAGCAATTGGACCCCTCGGTAGGCCGAACTCCGAAGCAAAGGAGTCAACCGTCCATCTCACCAACTGGTTTCTGAAGACACCAACAATGGAGTCTCCAATGACCTTACTCTCACGAATGAAATATTGCAGATGTTCCCTATGGAACGCGTGAGGTGTCAAAGAAATAAACTTAGCAACTCCACTAGCATGAAGACTGGACATGATCCACTCTGCTATGTGATACTCTGTTTCGTAATCTTCGTATAAACCAGAATCACAAAGGATTCTGTGGCGCAGAACGAAGAGAGTTTGAGATTGTGCAATATTTTAGTATCAGTAATTTGTGAGAGAAGAAGAAGACAAGTCTCAAGAAGATGTATCAAATGAATCGCTTGCCTATGCGATTTATAGAGACACCCATGGTAACTGCTCATTCCTGAAGTTAAAGGGTCGCTGTGTGGAATGAAGTGATCAATTAATGAAAAGGTCAAATCGGCAGTGATAATGATCATGCATAAAAAGCAATGCCGGAGGTTAATATGATGATGCCATAACATACGTGGTAGCTTATGCATGATTCTACTCATCTTGGCTGCTGAAAATTTCAAATCGGACGAGAGACGTTTGCTTTTCAATATGGAGAAACATTTAATGCGTTCAGACGACGGCGACGAATTGGACTGCACCACGTCACCCACGCACAAGCTCTGAAGGACGTGCCTATGCTCACGATCTTACTCTTAACCCCAACCGTTGATTGAAATTAAAGGATATTCAATCTTCATCATCCATATCTCTCTCGTACTCCGAAATCTTCTACCCACTACTAATTCGATTTCGAATCCCTATCACTCTACAGAAACCCCTCACCTCCAACTCTGTAAAACCCTCCCAAAATTCTCGAAACAAACCATATCCAACCATGGCTTCAAATCCGAGTTCTTCTACCTCCTCACACCAAGACACAAATCAATCTCAAAATCCCGAATCTCCACCTTCAGGAAACATAGAAACAACTCGATTTCAACCACCCACATTCATCTACCCTACCACCGCTACTTCACCCCTGCATGTTCGACATGCACCCGAGTTCACTGGAATTGAGAAGAAGGAGGACATTGATGAGTCCATTCCTTACGGGACATTGGTGAATATGGCTATCCACTCATTCGGCGGAACGGAGACGAGTGGCCCAGATCATGAAAGACAGGATTCTATACATGCCCCTCGCCACCAAACACTTCCCCAAATGGATTTTGAATCTCCTTGATTCTGAACTACTGGTAAAATATCTCACCTCTGAACCTGATCAATTTCATCCACACATGGTTGCTGAATTCTATGCTAGGGCTGTTATAAGCGATGATCAGAAGTCATTCAAGACATGTGTGTATGGGAATATTGTAGAGGTTAATGTTGAACTGCTATCTCGCACTTTTGGACTTCGAAACTATGGAACCAAAATTTCTCAGTATAAGGTGAATGATATCGCCGAAATGGAAAGGAAATGGAACCTATGGAAGAAGTCAGGAGAGAAAGGTCACCCAAGTACCTTTAAGGTTAACTCCTCTATCAACACCCTGACAGAGGAATATAAGCTACTTGCGGAGATAGTGATAAAGATGCTCCAGTGTGATGCTGGATCTTACTCAGAGCTATCAGCTAAGAAGTATGCCGTGATGATGGCATTAAACGATAATGTCAAAGGAAATTGGGCCGAATTCATCTTTGAACGATGGGCAGAGCATGCCAAGAAGAATGCACATATGGAAATAGATGGAACATTCTCCTCGAATGTCAACTTTGGACTGAAGATCAGTAAATTCTTGGAGATTTTGTTTACCAACATAGTAGTAGATTGTGGAGTTTCTCTTCTTTCTACAGATTACATTCCTGTAACCAGACACAAGCCTAAGCCGGTCAATACAGAAATCCTAGGAAGTTAACTGGGAAATCCAATGTGGACAAGGCTAAACCAACATCCCCAGAGGAGCCTGATGAAGCAAGTTTAGCAGGACCCACACTACAACACTCCATTCCCATAATAGAAGAAGAATTAGCAGTATTAAAGAGGAATGCAGAAACAAATCAGTGCTTCAAAAATCTTGAGGAAATTGAGATTTTAGGAAACCTATCAGTTGATCAGATAAATGACATCATGACCCTGAAGGAAGCAGAACAACTTCCACCTACTCTTGGGGCCCTGGCGTTACCCATTGACTCACAGAAGAGAGCTGCACCAACTCCTCCTGCTACTAAGGCAAAGAAAAAGACCAGGAGAAGGCTGGAACTATTAACTGACAAGGAAGCATTGGAGAAAGCAGAAGCCGAAAAGAAGTCTGGTAAAGCCTTCGGAAGAGTAATTGCAGCAGACAAGCCATCTACTGAGACTGATATTGCAGACACCTCTGATCCTGATTACATCCCGAAGTCACTTCGAGTAAGAGAAGAGCGCAGTCCGGAAACAAGAAAAGCAAAGAGACAGCGCTTAGCCACTCTAAAGGAACTAGAGAAGAGGGAATATCAGAAATTCATCAGTAATCTAACATTCGAAAGCAGAGACAGACACTTTGAACGAGTCAAATCTGCTGCTGAGGAATTTATGGCACAGAAGCGCGCTGCTAAGCAAGCCCAATTGGATGCACATCCTGTTCAGCAAAAGGAAAATACCATAGGAGATGGTAAGCCCTCACAAGGAGTCTTGACGATTGAAGAGGCTAACTACACAGACAACGCTCACGAAGAAATCGTAGCTAGCAGAGCTGAGGAATTTACCACAATGGATGAATTCTCAGCAGTGCACGAGGAACAATCACCAGCAGAGGTGACAATTGCTAAAGGAAATCCTGCTCCAGCAGAGAAAGAGGACACAACAGACATTCCAGCAAATATCACCATGTTGAATGATGATGACGTTCCTGGTGATGAACTGCGACGCCAAGCAGACGAAGTCAAAAGGTGTGGGAAAGGGAAAGCAATTTCAGAAGAGGAACCCATTCTCAAACCCTCTGCTGACTCGCAAATGCACCTGGCAGAAGAAGGAATATCGGACAAAGCATTCTTACAATTATTGAGGTCCGGAGCCTTCACTGATGCAGAATCAAGTAGAGGAAGAATTACTGAAGACCAGATCGACTCACCTGTTCATGATCCACACTCACCTGAAGAAGAGAACGATTCACTGCTCACAGACCTTGAATCTTGCATCTCTGAATCCGATGGAGAATCTGAAGAAATTTTTAATGCCAAATGCCTAAGGAAGGTATCATCTGGGACAGACACTTCCCTCCGAGTGCCTCTCAATGGTCTGCCTGGACCACGTTACCTTCTCCGCAGGATCGGCCAATGGTGTGCACCGGTTCACCCTGAAGAGAGGCCCAACTCAGATTTCACTCCTATGGCTGAAGAGATTGAATTGTTTGTGGAATCCGAAACAGAGAGAGTCATTGCTGATTTGTTCCATACGGAATTGGATGAATCAACACAGGAAGGACGCTTATTAGCAGAAGAATTCAGACGATGGAAGAAGTGCGATTATATTATGCATCAACTCTATTTTGAAGAGAGAACACTGGTCTTTGCTGCTAAGGGCTTAAACTTCTGGAGACGTGAGGAACGATGGTGCTTCGATTGGATTGATCAAGTTCCGGGGATGAAACAGTTCTCAGATAAACAGGTGATGTGCAGACTTCAGGCAATCCGAGAACACCGTTTTCTCTCCAAGTCTGCGGGACTACCTAAATCCACCTTCGCACCTGATGGATACTCTGATGCCAGAGTTGAATTATCTAAACGTCAAGCAAGAGCCGCTGTCGCTTACAGGAAATGACAGATGGAGTACAAAATTCAACGGGCAGAGAAACTCAAAGCTCGAATAGCGGCACAGGCCACTGAGCGTGCTGCCCTGGAATTGGATTATCGTGACATGCAGTTGGCCAAGTTCCTTGACATTGATATTCAGGACATAGTGCAGGAAGCTCAAAAAGAAGAAGCTCGGATTGTCGAGGAGACAGCACAAGTTCTGGATGCTGCTAATCGGATATTGCATGAAGAACTCGTTACGACTACTTCCTTTCATGCCACTCCCATAACCTCCTTGCAGATACCTCTTCCACTGACTGCAGAAATAGCTGAAGCCTTTAACTCTTACTTGCAAACAGCAATTGATGGATGAGTAGAAGCAGCTACAACTCATTTGAGAAGAGAAGTTGATGAGATACGGGGAGATGTATCTCATGTACAATCTGAGGTCGCTGAAAATAAGTTGGCTATTTCTGAGAACAAGACCAGTCTTGAAGTAGTTCAAAAGGATTTAGCAGACACCAGGACTACCCTAAAAGACACGGTTGTGGCCTATGGTACAAACTTTTTGGCTGCAATAAAAGAACGGGAAGACAGAATAAAGGCTGACCAGGAAAGAAGAAAGAAAAATGAGGAAGAATTAGCCACAAGGAAAGAGGAAATAAGGAGAAAAGAAGAAGAAGCAAAGGAGGAGTTAAGACAAAAAGAACTAGAAGCTAGACTGGAGCTGCAAAGAAAGGAACATGAAGCTAAATTAGAATTACAGAGAAAGGAACATGAACTTCAACTACAAAAGATTGCTATGGAGCAGGAGAAGCTGGCTAAAGAATTAGAGCGAGAGGCTGCTGAAAGAGAAACAGGAGCAAGTCTTCTTGAGAACTTCATGAAGTTCACTATAGAGAAGTTCGCTGATATTCAGAAGAACAAGTCAACGGACAGTGAAAAAGACAAGCCAGCACCCGGCTCATGAACGTCAAGGTCAAATCTTTTTATTATCCTTAATAACTGAATCAATTTGTAATTAAACCTGCAATGGTATCATATATAAAATTGGTTCAAACTTAGACAAAATCTCTTTGTCCACCTCTGAATTTTACTGGTGTGTTCTAGTTGATCTACACTTCTAGTGTACTCAACAAATTTGCATGTGGACATGAAGATTACATTTTGATTGATGAATGCTTGTTAATTTGATGGGTGCTAGAATCTCTAGCATATTACCTTGCTGCAGACATTTAATATTTAATCGAGAAATATTCCCCAGCACCTGTTGAGGGGGAATTCGACTTCAATTATTTCTGTTGCCTGAACCTAATTGGAGAAACTCTGTGTCAGATTGATAGCATAGCATAGACTTGTAAAACACAGACATTCTTCCACTTATGGTCAGCAAATGATAGTAGGCTTTGATCGCACCAAAAAGGGGGAAATTGTTGGGAACTATCCCTAAAATCTCCCTTAGGACTTGTTTGTAAAAG
>JAPKLW010004499.1:0-26872 GCA_026898455.1 Plectranthus barbatus
TAATGTACTTTATCCGCTGGGTGGCGGGCGGGCATTTTACCAGAGGTAAAATGAATGATAACTTTAAAGCCTTCATTTTGACTAAGATTTTGTTTATTTTAAGGGCAATATCCTGCATTAAAATTATATTGCGAAATAAAATGCTCTATATCTTTATTTACGACATTTTATCTTCAATATTGTGCATTTTATCTAAGGAAACGTGCATTATATCTTATTACGAAAAAAATTATCTTTCTACTAAGGAAATATTGTATGTATCAAAATCTGGATATCCATATCTAATCTGATATGCAAATATTATTATAAATAATAAAGATTATTTGATTTTCAAAATTGAAATATATATATATCCTTAATTTATTTGAATATTCTTACCATGTCTACTCAAAAGAATCATAATATTATTCGTGCATCATCAAAATAATTAAAGTTCATATTAAAACTTAACGTGTAAATTTTGAATTTTTTTTTAGTTGTGACGATCATTCATATATCGAAACAATCAACAAAAAAATTTGAATCTCACTATGTTACATAAATAAAATGTATGTTGATGTAATTTATCTTAACATAAGTTTATTATATATATATATATATATAGGGTAGTGATCAGGTGAGAATTGGAGTTACTATGAGAAATAAGAATAGATCTCGCGCGTCCATCTCATCAAATCGACGAACATGATTCATTCTCAGCAAATTGAAAAATGCGGCATTTTTGTCCCAATATCCTGCAGTTTTAGCCTTTAAAGGCTAAAACTGTAAAAATACACAAACACAAACGGCAACCTGCATTTTAAGCCTGATTTACTTCATATTTAGAACAATTTACTTCATTTTTAGCCCGAATTACTTCATTTTTATATAAATACGAATTAAAAAAAAATTAAACATCTTCTTCAAAGCAGCAACACGAGCGTAGTCGTTATAAAACTCAATACCAACATCAACAGTTCTAAAAACTCTGCCCCTTAAACTGCTTCATTTCATCAACACACTTTGGAATAAATGAACCTGTAAGATACAGAAATGCACAAAGTTAACACTAAAGATGCACAAAAAAATAGTAAAATGAACGTCGATCTGAATTTAAACAAATTTTTTAAAACTATATTCGTAAGATACAAAAATGCACAAAGTTAACACTAAAGATGCACAATATAATAGTAAAAATGAACGTCGATCTGAATAAAACAAATTTTTTAAAACTATATTCGTAAGTAACAAAAATGCACAAAGTTAACACTAAAGATGCACAATATAATAGTAAAAATGAACGTCGATCTGAATAAAATAAATTTTTTAAAACTATATTTATGCACAATTAACAAAATTGAGACCGAACACGAATGCGAAATCCAGAAACAAAGAAAAAAGATCTGATCGACAGAAGAAATATAAATCAAATCGAACAAAGAAGGAAGAAGAAATCAAATCGCGCGAAGAAATGAATAAAAAATCTGATGAGATATTATTTCAGATTTTTTAAAAAAAGCTAAAATTACAAAAATAACCTTAATTTTACAAAACTGCAGGATAATCAAGGAAAACTGCACACGGAGTGAAATAGATCATGAGCGTTGAAATCACAAAATCAAAGGCTGAGATTTATTCTCATTTCTCATACTAAAAACTATTCTCATATGATCACTACTATATATATATATATATATATATATATATATATATTTATCAAATATGCATTCTAATATTATTGCATTGCATAAAATAAAAAAATATATTCTCACCTTATTTTATCTTAAAATTTGTTAATTTTATCTTAAAATTGTTCATTATATCTCTATATAATATGCATTTTCTGAGGGAATATAAAGCATTTTATGCATCATATTGTACATTTTAAGTACGATTTCATACATTTTAGGTATATTTTTCGTGCATTTTACGAAAATCAATGTGATGTTACGAAATTTATGTATAGAATTACTATTTTTTTTCGTTAAAGTTTTCGTCCTCTAAATTTATCCAATAAGGATTTTGTTTGAAATATAATTAAACTATCATTAATTTGATATATAATACATGAAAAACGAATTTAAATTGAGTGAGTTATGATTATTTAAAGTTTTTAGAATTTTAGTTAGAGGATAGAAAAAATATTTTACAAAATTATCTTTAAAATGGAATAATGCACAATATACTACAAAAAATGAACACGGATATTTTTAAATCTTGAGCATTGATATGCAAAAGATAGAGGGTTGGAATTTATTCTCATTTCTCATACTAAAAATTATTCTCATACTGGGTTGGTTAAAACTGAACCCAAAATCCCTCAACTCAAATCAAGTATCCCCAAATCTGTAGTTTGATTTGAAAATTTTCATGTGAAACGAAACCAAAACCGTTTTTTAGCCGAATATAAACGGTATAGACATTTGGTTCGATTTTGTTTGTTTGCAGTTCACGATTCAATTTTGCTCACCCCTATCTGTTAGCGATTTAAGAAAAGTATTCTAATTTAAAATAAATTTTGTGAAATATTCTAATACAAATTATAAGAAATCGGAATATATGATTTTTTTTAATTCACTAAATATACCATATATTTCCCTATTTCCATTTGAATTTCAAATAAAAGTATACTTACATGGTATCATTGAGAGAAGGAATTGAAACAAAAAAAAAAAATAGAAAATCCTAATAAACACATTGGAGGAGGTGCAACATAAACAACAACACGTAGAAACGCATCACTGCTAAATCCGACGATCATCCAATTCTTCCATGGGGTTTTGAATTTACGATGCACTTTCTCAAACCTATATATTTGTATGTCATTGTATTTGTGGAGTGAGGCTGATCTTACATCGATCAAATAAGGAAAATGTGTCGGATGGAAATTCATTCTACGTCAGAATCCGCCGCCGCAAAGTTAACGGATAGTGTTATTAAGGCAGGTAGCGGTATAATCAATTGGCAAACCCAAGCTTAAAACCTTTAATTTGGCAACGATAAGCATTATAATTTTTGAGATACTAAACTGAATGAAATATCGCTGCATGAGTAAGTTTTATACATAAATCACATATATTGAAAATAAAATTATATAAAATGAATTGCCTTTTATTCTATAGCAATGGCCTATGATACAATGTCTATCAATGTGGAACATCCGTACCAAAATCAGTTAAAGTTCGAATAAGATATGAGAAGGAGTAGATTTTTTGATATATTAATCAGTAACAGTTTTGCAGAACCTCTTAATCTGCAACTTATCCATAAGCCAACCTCCAGTGGCATACCTGAATATCGGTGCTTTCGCCTGAAATACACCCATGCCTTCCGTCACGCGTATCTGAACATCAAAAAGGAGTATAAAAATCAACGGCACATCAAGTCAACAATCAAATGTTTACGTTTAAATCAACAACATGCATCAAAAAGGAGTATAAAAAACTGTTTCCTTAGGCTGCTGCTGCTCAGGCTTCTTTCTCTTCCTCAGTATGGACGGAGTATTTGGAAAACTTTTTTTATTGAATAAGCTTAATTAATGTGTGCAATTAAATTTGACTCATTTTGGGAAAAAGACTAATATATAGTCTCTCCGTGCCCGAAGAATTGGCCCACTTACCAAATCGGGAGTCCCGACTGAATTGGCCCATTTCTATGAATGACTATTTTTTCACACTCTACAATAAAATATTAGTTCTACTTACACTCTCGTGCAGAAAAGAATAGGGCCATTTCTACCATGACGGAGGTAGTATTATTTATTTAATTTACATAAAGGCGAGCTTTCTTAGACTGTTTTAATAATAGATAATTCTAATTATATTGATCTTATCCCTTGTTCTTATCTCTTACAATTGTTTTTTTTTATATCTCTCATCATTATTGGCATTATTATTATTTTTAATGGGAATGGGGATTCTACATTAATGTTTATATATCATCCTTAACCACCACCTAACGGACAATATTACATAACTACTCCCTTGGTCCCATCATATTAGTTCCGATTACTTTATTAGTTTGTTCTATCATATTAATTCTATTTTTCAAAATGAAAAATTAATCCACAATCAAAAATAAATTACTCCCTCCGTTCGGGTCAATTAGTCTCATATTGATGAGGCACAATAACCAATAACCAGTGTTTGTGAGTATAGTGAACTTAATAATATATTAGTGAGTGTAAAAAAAATTATCATTTTAGGTAATAGGACAATTATATGGGACAAACGAAAATGAAAAAGGGGACAATTTAAATGGGAGAGAGTATTAATTTCTCTGATCTCTATGTCGTTAGTTATTTTGCCAAAAATAAAGGAGACTAATAACACTGAACAAAGGTAGTATTTCGTAAGTCAATGCCCACGTTAATACTGCTCCATTACGACATCACATGGTTCTTTGGAAAAAAAAATATTTGAATTAGGTGAGTGTCAAGTAGATGCAATTAAACATAAGAGTGTATGAAATAATAACCAGTTTAGGTTTAACATGCTTTATCCAATTGATTACATCCACGATCGGTCTCAGGAGTGTTTTATTGCTCAATATTAGGAGAGAAAAAAATGGTGAAAAAATAAACTTTTTAGTAGAAAACACCTCTATAAGTGAAAACACATTTTTCAATTATATCTTTAAAACGAATTGTGTAACACCCCTCGCAAATTTCAAATGTAATTATCGAATTTTTGAAATTTATATTTTGTTATCGAATTAATTCGGGATTTCTCGATCGATTTATTTTGGGAAATTATTATGTTAGCAATATTCCTTGCCACTTTTTATTTATTGGAGGAAATTATTTATTAATTCATGGATTTAATTAAAATCGAATAATTATTTGGTGACCCGACATTTTTGTATTGGTATATTATCGATCGATAGATATTCGTGGATCAACGAAATATCACGATCTCCCGTGCAATGATTGCTAGGAGATGTGGAGTTGACGTTAGTGATGTTAAAGTGACCGATGTGACAAGCAAATGACAATCACTTTAACCGTTTTGACTTTCGGTAATTCCGAATTTACCCTCACCTCCCTTCGATAAATAAAACCTTCCCCCTCACTCCACCATTTTCACTCTCTCTCTAATTTCTCTCCAAAGAAATTCTAGCGAATATTCCAGCAAGCTCCGGCATTGCTCCAGCGAGGTGTTTCTAGAGGTAAAATATATATTTTTGCTCCAGCAATACTCCTCTTACCTCATTCTTTCCATTTCCAACACTATTTTCTTCATTCTCCATGTTTTAGAAGTTGTAATTAAGTTAAGAGAGCAGTGATGAAGCTTACAAAGGTCTATAAATGTCAAAGAGGTATAGATCGAACCTCTCTCTAGCTATTTCTTAAGTTTATGCATGTAATGGTTTTGCCCTAGTTGATGAATGGTATGATCTAGGCTTGCTCTTGAGTTTATAAGTACGTATGCATGTTTAGCATGTTATTTTGTGAGCCTAGAAACTATATATCGACTTAGGAATCGAGTTGTGGTGATTTTGGAGCATGTTTGGCATATTTGCCCTATTTGGAAATATTGAGGTTTTATTTCGTTTCCAACATGTTTTCATGTTAAAATCATGTCTACACTTGTTATAGTTGCTAGAAAACAAATTGATGTTGTTAGAAATCGATCGACACAGTGCATGTCGATAGACATGCACGCATATCAGTCGACATTGCTGTCGTTTTGAAAATTTTGTTGTCGATCACTTGTTTCATTCGATGCAACCTCCATATTAGTCGACACAATCAGTGTCGATCGACACACGTGCATATCGGTCGACACAGTTTGTGTCGATCGACACACATGAATTTTGGTCGACATTTTTCACGTCGATCGACACACATGGATTTTGGTCGACACGCACAACGGTTGACATTCGTTTTTGTCAATACATCCATGTCAATCGACACCTTCAGTGTCGATTGACACAGACGCAAGTTTCAGGTTTTCAATTCTTCTTTCTTCGATCAATTCGGCTTATCTTCAATATCATTTGACATCTCTTTTGTCGATTGACAAAGAGAGCTATTCAATTCTTTATCGCTCTCTTCAAACCTTTTTTAGATAAATAAATCGATTGATGAAATCTTTTATAACCTAAACTTTCTTCGAAACAACTTGATGAGTTCCCATACTCTCAAGCAATGTGCGATGATTCATAATTGATTATGAAATTCTTTCAATCATAATCTTCGAAGTAATGTTCTGTCATTTGATGAAGTCTCGTATTTGTTCAATTAAGTTGAACCATAAATTTCAATTGTGAGTTTACGCTCGATATTGAATCACGAGCTAATGAATTAATATTTGACTACCTTGTTCGTCAAACTAGATTGTTAAATCATTCTTTCACAACCTTATTTGATGGCTCAACTTGAGAAGTCCAAGATAGATTAAGATTTTAGAACTATTTTGCTGAGTCAAATTTCCAAAAAAAACTATTATCCCTTGAGGATTTACTTGTATTCCTTATGTCATAGGAAAGGGCAAGGACATGATTGACAGCTAGAGCACTCATTTGTGACCACACCAACTAAGGTGGGCTTTCTTTTACCTATATCGTGGGCCAAAATAAAAATCAAAATGATGTTTTCTTTTCATAGAAATCAAGCATGAAATAAAAATTCTTTGTTTTTAATTATTTTGTCATTGCCTACTGTTTTGTGTTTACTATTTTTCCTCTTTGTGTGGGAACCCCACTCAGAGAAGAACAGTACACATTGGAACATGGATGTTGACTACGCGTAATGCGAGTCCTTAATGATCGTGCCCGATTATTATGAAAAGATGCTACGGGTTAGTGAACTGTGATGCTATCATGTCAGGGGTCGCTTCCTACATGGACTAGCATTGTGACTGTGGTTGGCAGCCACCTCCCAGTCATATCTTAATTTTATTAAGGGCATATTCCTCCAGATAACTTGATATCTGTACCAAGGGGTAATTTAAGAGGCTTGCAGTTCAACATTCCAAACTTGCTGAGAATTGATTTGATATACTTCTTTTGCAGCAACGTGAGACAAAATGTTTCTCTATTCCCATCCATTCCTAAAAATTTCTACATGATTGGCCCAAGTCCTACATTTTAAACTCCTTTTCTAAGTTAGACTTGACTTTGACTACATCTTCCAAATGTTTTGTTGCCAATAACATGTCATCCATATAAAGGAGTAAGTATACTAGGTTGTCATTCTAGCCCTTTTTCATGTAGACACATGTGAGGTTTGTATATTGCAAAGCATTATGAGTAGTATATTGGTAAGCAGTCACGTTTGATATACTGATAATCATTAATATTTTGTATACAATGATATGATTTTCAAGTTTGATTAACAAACATGCAAAGCGAAAAATAATATCCTCTTATATCGTCGATAGGGAGATTCTACAGTGTGTAGGAGATCACAGAAGATTGTATGCATTGCTTGACCTAGCGAGATATAAATAGTTATCATAGTTGTATCAGTTCTAAGATAAACTGTTGGTATTAGCTGCGATATATTCAGTAATAAGTGGCTTATCTTGGCTACTAGATATGCTTGTACGTTCTGTACGTATTGATAGGTCCTAACTATGATCGGTACTTTAATTTGACATTAAAATAACCTTGATCTGGTTGGCTTGATAGAATCATAATTAACTCTAATGAAGGTCTAGAAGTATAGGCAAATTTGTGTGTCACTTTGAGGTGCTATGGTAAAGAGTCTTACGTGCACTTGTATAGCAATTTGTGTGTGACTTCTAGAACTGGAATTAGGTCACCATATCCAGTATATGATGGTGACATTCCCTAAGTACCTCAGAAATTTCATTATGCTAAAGTTCTGCCTAATCACGTTCAACCATAAATGAAAAGGTTGAGTGGTATAACTTAGGAATAAAATATATTAATTAATTAATAAGCTTGTTAGAGCTTAAATTAATGAATGAATGTTTGTTACCTTAAATATGATGATATATCGAGCCTATGCAAATAGTTCTTCATAATGTGGTAACAAAGGGTAGGTCAGTATCGATTCTCTTGTAGTATAAATAAATATTAATTAATTAATTTTATTCTGGATTGAATATTATAATTAATTAATTTGGAGGACTTCTTTGTTATTTTCATACTAGTCCCTTGTCTAGCCTAGGAAAAACTCAAACCAATTAAGGATCAGAATTTTCCTATAACCCCTCATATGCTCATAATATATGTTCATAAGTTGCAGACTAGCGAACCATATTTTTGGGGCTGAAAGGCAACAATATCTGAGTGGGAGAAGGAAATTCTTCTTCTAGATCGGTGCAATATGAGGAGCAATTCCTCACCATATATCCAGATGCGAGCGAGGTATACAGACGAGAAGATTAGATCTCATGAATGATTATTTTCTTCCCATTCTGATTATTTCGATTTTAATTATATATTTAAATTGGAGATATCTATTCATTATTCCGCAGGATTAAATATGGAGCGCGGGGGATTAAAAGGTTTCAATCCTTATGCGCAGATTTGCATACTATGAATGAAAGGTTATCTAATGAACCCTTGCATGGACGTTTATTTATTAAATATAAGAGTATGTAATGATATAATTGATGTATGGCAATTATTTAGATATCCACGGAGATCCTTGGTTCAATTGAATTATGTGAACCTTGGTTCATGAAATAATTACTTCAATACACCTGTCAAACCGAGATCTATATATGAAATCAAATCTTTAACATATTAGAAACAAATCATTTGTTCCATTATATGCAACAGGCACACCAGATTGGACGTTGGCAGGTTGTTGGGGTTGTGATTCCTCCAAAAATAATAAAATGACAAAAATCTTGCGTCAGAATCAAGGAGATAAAGTATACCCTCTTTGATGAGTCGATTTAAATTAAAAGACTATCAGATTTAAACGAATAATATGTTTTTTACAAAGAAAAATTAATAAATGATCCTGATCTGACTTGCACTTGTTGAAAATCAATTAATGGCAAAACCATGAAAAGAAAAAATGGATGCACCGTAAATATGAAATGAATGGTTCAGAGACTAAGAATGAAAGTGGGAGTATGAATATGTCGAGAAATTGATGGCCAGTGTTTTAGTGGTGACGTTGGATGTTCCATTGTTTTGTGCAGTTATGATGTCGATGAAACTTAATTAAGGTTAGAAATTGGTCAAGAGAAGTTGGAATTTGATTCAATTGTTCATGTCTACATCAATTTAAAGCAGTACTTTTAATGAAAGGTTTTTTTTAGACCTAGACTAATTTGTATAATGAAGTAAGTCGAGTTTTTAATTGATATATATTAAGAAAAATTGTAGCTACAAAATTACGTAATTATATTGCACATATTATATCCAACAAAAATGCAAAGTAATCATAAGCCCGTTGTAATTAAAAAATTGTGAAAAACATACCGTTATAATTCTTCAAAACAACTAAAATTAATATCACCAACACAAAAAATACTACTATAGTTGAGAAAATAAATCCAAATTAAATGAATTCTATGTATGTATAGGCTCTAATCTATTAATGCTGTTATAATATAAGTAAATTTAACTAAAAATCAATCGATATAATAATTTAATTGCACAAAATTTAGTCTAGCTAAAACAATTCAAATATCACGTTCTACATAAGAAAATGGTCTTGTATATAAAAATTCTTCATTTTTTTAATAACAAATTGCAGTTCCAATTAGATTAAATATCATTTGTCCCAATTTTATCTCGAATTATACGATACAGTATTAAACTTTATTAGTTTATATATTTCAGAATTTAAAACTAAATATGTCAGTTATTGTTGTGAATTGAAGCGATTGCAGACGCAAATAACTTACAGAAAATAAAGAACACAATAATTTATAGTGGTTCGAGTTATGCTCTACGTCCACTCTTCAAGCCTCACGGTGATGATTTTATTGTGGTGGAGAGAATACAAAGTATTGAACAACTACAATTAGTGGGGATCAGGGGTATTTATAGTGAGATATTCCTAAACACATAAGGAATATATAACCTAGATATGTTAAGATATATCTAAATCTAAATCTATATAAAATATATTTATTCCTATCCAAATCTAATACTGATTAGGATAAATCTTGTTGAACTAGGAAACAAGATATACACCATATCTTTTCCATATCCAGCCAAATCAAACTGCTTATCGATTTCCTCAACCTACACGGCTCTACCCACTTCTGTCGAACTCCTTCCATCGACCTGCAGTCTTATAGACCCACTAGCGAACTCCTTTTCAAGCTAGATATTGAGGCTACTCCAACAATTATCCACCTTGGGCTCAGTATCACCTCGGCTTGGCACCTCCTCTTCAGTTCGACTGAAACAGTTTGATCAGTTCCAAACAGTACTCAAACTTGGTACTTGGAGTTGGGTTTGTAATCTTATCTGCAGGATTATTGAGGGTATTGACCATGTGCAGCTCGACCTCTCTGGCTGCCACCACATCTCTAATAAAATGGAACTACACATCGATGTGCTTAGTTATCTCATGATGAACGTCATTATTTGCCAACTACAAAGCACCTTTATTATAATAGGAAACCTTCATCTTTCCTTGATTAATCCCCAATTCATTAATGAATCCGAGCAACCACAGGCCTTCCATAATCGCTTCGGTCAAGGCAATGTTGTCGCGCCCCCAAACCGGGCCTATGCGATAGTCCGACGTGCGGACAATGCATGCTAAGGGTTTTAAGCAATTGGAAAATGTTATGACAATAATGAAGTTGAAATAGCTTAGATATTGTTCGATATCGACATAGATGATGAATTGGAATGGCGGAAGCGATTTGAGTGGAATAATTTAATAAGCTTTAAATATGCTTCATTAAATTTGAAGTGAACATATCTTGACATGAATAAAAATTGAAGCATAATAGAATCAAAATGAATTTTTCATTAGCACACGTTGAGAGCAATAGGAAATGTACATGCTCGAATGGGGAAAATCAAATAGTTTCAAATAATGACCTCCACGCAGGTCTTACACCAAGTACGAATTGGAACAATCAAATACAAGTTTAAAATAAAAGATATAAATTAGGTCTATGTATGAAGACATAGCCCGCAGCTCATGCACCGGAATAATAACAAATACCACGAATACCATGCTAAGTAAATATTCAACTCGATAGGGATCCAAACAACAATAGAAGTAAAAGTAAGTCATCCAGCTCAAACTCAATCAATGCTTGAAAGGGGTTTCGAATAAGGCATGCCTCTAAGTAATAATTAAGAATGACATCATATAACGAAGTCTCGAAACAACCTCATATTTCAATAAGACCACACAACTATCTCCACGACCATCCCCTTCACCACAATGCCACCGCCACCTCGTCACCGGTTACTTGCATGTGGGGGAAAACACACACAGGGGCTGAGTACTCCGCGTACCCAGTGTTCACAGTGTCCCAAAACCGATTATATACATATATCATGATAACACCTCACACTCATGCATAATACTAGTTTTTGTTGAAATCATCATGTATATGCACAAAACATTTTTCCTCACATGGAAGCATCCACTCAATTAGGCACCACATAATCGTTTTCCATCAACATCATCAACATATCATATTCATCATCAAATTTCATATTCATCATGATCCACATAAATAAGCGGGGTAAGATAGGAGTGGCCACTCGCTATCTACCTGCTAAGGTTTTATAACCCTTACCCAACCGGTAGTGTTATTACTATTCGGGCTAATGCATTAGGCTTACAATACTACAAGAGTAGCAACTCCCTGTAGTATTCATAATCGTTTTCCATCAACTTCATCAACATATCATATTCATCATCAAATTTCATATTCATCATGATCCACATAAATAAGCGGGGTAAGATAGGAGTGGCCACTCGCTATCTACTTGCTAAGGTTTCATAACCCTTACCCAACTGGCAGTCTTATTACTATCCAGGCTAATGCATTAGGCTTACAATACTACAGGGGTAGCAACTCCCCAATCCAGCACATCTCCAAAGTGGATCATCATTCATCAACCACCAATTCATACCATCACAACAATCAAACAATCATATTGTGCCAAAACACTTTTGCAGTGTATCATGCTATCTTTGAAAACAAAAACATTTCATTTCAATTTGGAAATCATTTTGAAAGGGAAACCCAAAAAAAAATAGGATAAATTAGTGTCCACCTTAGTTATGAAGAGGTGTTCGGTTCACTTGTTTCTCCTAGGTGATGCTTTCTTTTTTGTAGTCAACAATACCTATATTGTTTAACATTAAATTACTAGGTGTGTTAATTTTACTTTAAAACATGTTATACATGTATAATCTACTTCATCAAACGCATTCAACATGCTTCATTCACTAACTCATAATAATAACACTTAATCTTATCTATCACTAAATACATGCTTGCATAATCCTTGTTTACTTAAGCATGCTCTACAACTTAATTATTCTCAATCATCATATATATTTTGTAAACCTCTTTGATCAATTATGCTCATATGATCGATCATAATCTTTTCCTAAGGATACTATCATTTCAATTATAACCATGTTAATGCCCTAGTTCTAAATGTGAATGAGTGATCAATTAGTAATGCATCATGTTTTAGAAAACACTCTTAAGTTGAGATAATATGTTTATTATTTTTAGAAAAACATAAGTATGCAAGTAAATGAACCCTATGATATTTAACTTAGGGAATTTTCCTCGGCATGTATCTAGAATGTGATGCTATTTTCAAAATAATGCCAAATCAAATGTATAGAGAATTTGGGTATGAGATTTTGTATACAAAAACCAGATTTTAAAATAGATATGGTCCAATTCATTGACGGTTTGTGAAAACCATTTTTTGTTTGAAGGTTACGGGCAGGGGGAGATTGGATTCCCTGGGCATTTTAGCTACGGATTTGAAAACAGGGTGTAACTTTAAAAATTTGTTGTAACTAAAATACACATGATAATGTCATCAAAATTTGTATGCGGACTCTATGATGTTTCCGGAACCTATAAATCAATTTTGAGAATTATCTAATATGTCTAAACGCAGTTTCAGAAACCATTTTTAAAACGTGACAACGAATGACACACGATTTTACAGGGTGCATAACTTTCGAACCACTTAACATTTTAACATGAACGAAAATCCAAAAACTTTATAACAAATTCAAATTAAACATATTCAAGTTCCAGATTAATGGGAAATCATTTAGCCGACCTAAAACAAAAAGGAAAACAGGGGTGCAGCTTTGCAAAGTTTTCCAAGTATCAGATATAAACAAAACTAAAACGTGTATTCATCTATTTTTCATTTACCCCACATTTTAGATACATAGATGAGACTCAACACACATTATTTAAACAATGTTTAGAAATTTATTATATTTATTTGAAATATTCTTACAAGGGTTATCTATTTTTCCCAAGCACTCAAATATATTCTTCTACAGTTTCGCCACACGAAATTGCAAAGGTCATAACTCACAAACCACATAACCTTTTTAAGAAATTCCAAATTCTAAATCTTCTTAACTCAATTTAGTTTATCATATCGAAATTTCAGGGCAAGAAAAGGTCGTTTAGTATCTCTTCCGTATACAAATAGACGCAGCAGAGCAGGGTATAATTTCCAGATTTCACATACTTCATCCCCAATTACTCATGTTCGGTTTTAATCACTCCTATAAACCTAATAACACAAAAATCAGACCCCAACATGCTTCGGAAATCATAAAATAATCATGTGTATGCATATATCTCAACCTAGACTAAACATTCAATGACTTAATCAAGCTCTAGCACTACCAAACATACACATAAATCACTCACAACCATATCTTTACCAAATTTCTACCAAATGCCATCAAATTCGAAAGGGGGCTTCATAATCTTATATGAAATCTCAAAAACATCTAAAGTACGCTAATTAAAAGGTAGGAAAGGTGTTACTTGAAGAAGAAAGTTTCAGATTTTGGCAAGGGTTGAGAATCGACTCTATAGTCCTCGCCTAGCTCGATCTTTTGTAATTTGAGCTCCTCTTCTTGCATAGCTTCCAAATCTTCAAGCTTCAGCACGATTCAAGGTGGTGGTCGATTCCAATGTGTCTTGGATGAGAGGGCTTTTGGTATCAAAACGAAGAGGAAGGCGAGGGGATTCTAAATATGTGATCGTTCAAGAGGTTTGAGCGTTTGGTGAGGGGAAAATGTAGAGAGAAGGGGGCTGCAATGAAAGGTTCTTCAATGGTGTATGAGAGGAATAATGTCGAAGAAGAAAGGGGGGGGGGAAGAGAGACGTCGATCGAGAGGGAGATGGGAATAAATGGGGAAAAAGGAATTTTGTGATATAAATTAGGGGTAGGATATTCCATTTTAAATTAATTTGATGTTTACTAAATATTCCTCCCTTTAAATAAATTCATGCCCTTCATAAATTCTAGGATGGTAATTTCCTCTTTTCCAAGACACTTTAATTTATTTATTTCCTACCTTGGGTTATAATTCCCAATTTAATTAAATCATTCCATTCCAATTTAATCAATTAAATTTGTAACAATTTCTAGCCCAAATAAATCATGAGGGCCGAAATTAAATAGATATCGGAGCCAAGATATTTATTCCGGTATATCCCATCGGAATTAATTTATCGATGATTGGTTGCAAATGATATCACACATACAATATATACATTCCGATAACTTCTCCCCAAATAGTTAATCACTAAACTTGAGAATTAAATTCTCATACAATGAACAAATAACTAAACTATCGGAAATAGAGGAGAGAAGACTGTTTACTTTTCTTCTCAATAAATCATTTTTAATCGCATGCGATTTAATTAATAATCGCGAGAGAAATCCTAATGTCCCACTTGAGATAATAGTAATTAATTAGATAGGATATATTCCCTTATCTTTGCTATCTAGATTTAGTATTGTAAAAAAGGGTTGGATTTTTGCGGGGCGTTACATCTTACCCGCCTTTAAAACTTTCCGTCCTCGAAAATTGAAAGCTATTGCAGGAGTAGTTCCGACCATAGTTTCTTTGTACTTCTCTCAAGTTTATGAGCCACTCCTTTATTGGCATTACCGTCACACGTTGAGTATTGATTATTCTTTCGTATGGTCTTCACAAGTTTTCTATTAGTAGTTGCTTTAGGGTCCTCGTCATAGTGCAACGAAGGTTTTGTGCTATTGTCTTCCTTTACCTTTCATAATTAACATCGTACGCAATCCGCAAAATTGAGGCTGCTTAAATTTGTAATGCTTATCGCACATATGTTGCGGCCAAGTTGACTAGTAATATGTACCATGTTCTTTGACTATTTCGGGTAGTCCTTAAGATCTTAGTTCTCAACTTCATAAGTGTGACTCTTCCGTGGAGTTCTATCCGCTACTCACGTTCAATGCATTTGTTCGAGTGTTGGCTTAAAATTCTCCTATCGGTTTCGTGTCTCTTCTATCCTCGGTGGATTACCGAGTCACTTTGGGTTATGTTTCTTCACCATTCGAGGGTCGAGTGTATTTCTTTACTCGGTCCTTTTCTTGAGATGGTGATCTACATTTCTTCTGTTGTGGCATTTTAGATGGTATTATTCTTTCAATTGCATTGTAAGAAATGCCACAAGCTTTTTGATCAACATCGGGTTTATTCTCGGTTTAACCTCATTCTAGCACTATGGCTCTTACGTATTATCTAGGACTAGTATTGTCCCTTCGTTGTGTTCAACCTCTTGTGAACAACCACAAGTCGTGCTACAATTTGTTTTTCTTTCATATTTTCTTTCGCACTTGGTTTGAGCTTTGAGACTTACCTCGGCGCTCTCGCCGAAAATATCAAAACTCAACATTCTGCAAATGAGATCATCTTTAGCATCATACCATGTGTATATATATATATATATATATATATATATATCTATATATATAAGTATATCCCGTTTCAGTAATCCTTCTCAGGTACAAAATCACTTCCTTCGGAAGTAGAACATTTGTGGTGGTTTTCCTTAGAGTTCTTCCCTTGTCCTCGGCGGACTCCCATTCAGTTCGAGTCAAATAGTTCATCTTTCGATTATGAGCCTCTAGCCCTTTTATGTCGTTCCGGGAATTTCTGCCATGGTGGTTAATTGTCCACTTCCTGTTGTTTTGGTCTTGTGGAAATTTTGAGTTTAGTTTTTCTTCAATTCCTTTATTGGTTCTTCTATTCCATCATCCGACAATGCGCAAAAATGTTCACACTAGGCATGTTTGCGATACTGTTCGCTTTTCCTATAGCAATCTGATGGTTAAACCGAATTCTTTGGCTAGTTATTGTCACCTTCTATGCTCACTATCTGGTCCTTAAGCCTGATGAGGTATCTTAGACTTTTGTGGCCTACTTGATCTTGCACTTTTGATCTTGCACAAATGGTGTCTCCAAATTTTCGGTGCGTGCACTATGGCGGCACGTTTTAAATCACAGACTGGGTAATTAATGCATGCGGCTTCAGTTATTCAGCAGCGTATACTATCTTTTCCTCATTTCGCATTAATACACGTCTTACTCCTCTTTTTTTTGCTCCTGAATTTCTCATTCAGGGATAGTTTAGCTTTGGATCAATTTTGAGAAATCTCCCACTCCCTTAAGTTGCCCGATTAAATCGTCTATTCCTGGCAATGAATACTTGCTTCTTAATGTTAATTCGTTTTGTTCCTTATGATCAGCATTCACAATAGTATATTTTCTTTTGAATCAACTGAGGAAAGCATATCTGTCTTTCCTCGTAATCTCTTCGTTACATCTGATGTGAGGGCAACGAGTGTTTGTCTCTTCCTGTCGAAACCATGTAACTTTAAGAGCTATTCAACGTAGCTCATTTTCATTATTGTTCTTCCTCACGTTCTTTCGTGTTTTGATATCGAGTCGTTTATTATATTCCTAGAATGATGTTGGTAATTGTTGGCTCTATAGCGTCGAGTCGTTCCACTATTGAAATATCAAGGTCGCATTTGACTTAAAATTCTAAGTAGCTGATGGTTCAAATGTGTCGTTCTCCTCGAGCGTAGCATGATATTCCTCATGTTGTTTGTGATTTTGCTTCTCGGATCTTGATTGGTTCTACGCATCTTGTATAGATTATTGATATGTTCTCGGATAGAGATCGGTATACCGGCAGGCATACGATAAGATCTTTGAGATTTCTTTCCTCTTTGACTCCTAGATCTGACTAAGTATGCTTCCTTGGCGGTTGGTTTAGTTGTAGCGATTGATGAGTCGGATTCCTAGAGTGGTTCTAATGGGTGCATTTCTATTTGGTAGGGTGGTCTATACTATCCTAATCCTATCGTATTCCTTTGGTGCTGCCATGGTTATACGTGTGTAGTTGCCTAGTGATTTTCCTATTGTTCTAGTTCGTGACGACGAGAGGTTTTGTTCTTTTGCGACGATCGTAAGCATTGTTCTCTGCAGGTGTCCTTGCCCCTAGTGGTCTCTCGTATGATGATGGTGGCTTGTTGCAACACGCGGTATCTTTCAAAGTCGTCAGTTCTTGGAAGAGAGCATCCGATCGTCTTGTGGGGGATTCATGTGTGATCGCTGGTCACGGTGTTGATTCTCGTTCGTTCTTTTGCTTGTTGCTCGTGTCGAGGCTACTCACTAGCAATTGCTCGGGTACTCGTATTAACAAGTGAAACTGATTTAATAATTATTGTCTCTTTTCTCAATCGATCTTGTATACCTCGCTCACCTGAATAGGTTAGAGCGCTCGTGTTCTTTTATTCATGCAATTGATACTCCTTCGATTCTCGGCATCAGGGTAAATTTTCTTATTCAAGATTTGTTCTGATATGACTCATATGTAAGCGTATTGATCGAGTTAAATAATTCACATTACTTTTCCTCGCATTAAGATTCGTAATACTTCCTCATTCTATTTGGACAATGTGCATCAATCAATTCTCATCAATATAAAATAACTCAATTTATTACGGTGCACAAGCACACATTCCCACAATAATTTTATATTTCAAATCAATCGAGTTTGCATTTCAACCTTCTTTTAGCAATACAAATTCCCATGGAATTCACCAATGATATTTCATCGTATAAATTTGTGCAATATGACTCTTGGTCACACTATCAAGCCACATCATGAAGGCGCACATCACCTTCTAATATTTATAATATTCGTATTCACTTCGATACACTATCTTATTCATAGCGCCTAATATTCATCGTAGGCGGTTTATACTTGTTAATACATTTTATGTCGTTACTGTAGTATATCGAACGTATTTATGTACGAGAAGACTGCACGAGTCGGAGAACCTCCGAAAATAGTCGACTAGGATTTGCTACATCACCTCTTGTGGTTATAAGGTCACTAATTTCCAACCTTGTCAGGATATACACGTCGTTCAATTCACGCTCGTTGGTTGAAACCAAAGTTATAAAATCTCAACATTGCTTTGATTTTCTTTGCTGATTAACATACTATGCACTGATCGATCTAATCATGTCAAATGAGGTATAATGCATCGAGTAAGTAGAGGGTTCATGAATTTTATCCTTGCATCTGCATGTCATGTCGATTGCTACGCTGCGGATTGGTCATAATACTTTTGTGTTGACCAAAGTGGATTACATTGGTCGGTATAAGCGCTTTACGACTTCCTTCCTTGAGTCTTTACTCTATGTCGTTCGAATATAGAGCATCAGTCGAATTAGTTATGTCATTCGATATTTTTGTACATCGATCGAAGTACATGCATTGATTTAGATTTATTGCGTCACTTGTGAAGTTTTACTGTGTTGATCGAGGAGGCCAGCATTGGCCGTAATAAAATCAAACCTTGAAAATGAATTTCTCATCGGCCAAAGTAAGTGGCATCGAGCGATGTCATCTAAGTCGATCGATATTCTTTGGCATCGACCAAAACATAAACCACACTAGTTTCATCCATTTCTAAACTATGTTTTCGATATTAATCCAGAAAATATCATTCTCACTAACACTCCTAGCCTGAGTGCTAGGCTTAGTTAGATGGTTTATAAGTTGGTCATGCCCAATCACGAGAGGATTCTTTCTATGAGGCATGAATAAGACAACTTTTTGAACAATCCGGCTTACCCTGCTCAATCTGGCCAAGACGCGATTGCATTTCTAGCCCGCAGCTTGACCGCAACAATTGGCCTTGTTTTTGGCTCTCTGTCGCCGCCCGTGGTGCCCGACCGTGGCAGGACCACGGCAATTTTCCTTGTTCCAGCCTCTTTGTCGCCGCAAGCAGCACTGGATGGTTATGGTTTGTCTTCCTCGTCTCAACACCTCCTACACCTCGTTCCTCTTACTCCTTTCATCCCAAATCGATTATTTAGGGGATCATCAGGTATGGGAGAATGTTTCACTATGACCCATGTAATTCTAAACACGAGAGACGAGTAAATCACCATTCCGATATAATAATAATCATCAACCACATCCTAAAATTAAGATAATCCTATCAAAATATGATCTCTGCGGGATCAAAACATAATACTCACAATACGTAATTAATGCCATAATGCTAGAGCATGATTTAAAATGCGAATCAATATCCAATATCCATAACAATCTTATCAAACATAATTCACTCAAGGTCAACACAAGGTAATCAAATCCAGAATACATCACAAGAACAAAATAGCTGAAGGGATGGTTCCAAATTTTGTTTCTAATAGTCTCATCCCATGTTAAGGGCGCGGTGCCGTAGTTGAATTGCCGTAGTTGAATTGGTGCTTTCAACTCTCTTGGAGCCTGTCGCTCAGTTTCTCGCCCTTCTTGACATCTCGGTAACCCTTGGGGGTGGTCTCCCACGGATCCCTTCTGTAATGAAGGTTACTACATCCCCCTCGTAGTCTTGTGGAAGCTTGGGACCTTCACCATATGGTCCCGATGGTGGCATTGCGCATCCCATAGCCCAATTCATCCATCCAACCATTGGCATCAGCCTCCACCATGTTTTCTTCTACCTTAACTCTTATGTATTAACTTGCTCGATCCCATGCCCATGCTTGCCAGTTTGTAGGTAGGATCTCCATTAGCCTAAGGATGGCTTGGGCGTCATTGATTCCGTACTTTGTTGCACACATCTAATCACCGTGGAACCGCACTACCTGGGTGAATACATCTGTTGCTACCTTGTATTCCGAGTGGAAGAACTTGTTTAGTGTGCGCTGCCTATACTCCTCTTCCTAAATTCTCCTTCTTAGAACGTTCCTAAACATGGCTACAATGAAAATGTTTTTCTTCGAGGTTAGTTCATTGCATAATGTAACAAGCAAATAATATAATTATGAAAAATAAGTAAGGTAGGGGTGTTTCATCCGATGTAATGGTTTCCATTACAATTGTAATTATACATTATGGTTTTCCGTTCGACAAGTTCATGAAATTCTTTCGTGTTATAGCCTACTTATTATTTCATATCCTATGGTTGTCCAATAATTACCCATAATCGTACTACCCTTACCGTTATCTATCACTACTCAAATAATCACCAATCCATCAAAACATACACAATATCAACCAAATCATAGATGACAATATATTCTCATGCATTTCACAAACGCTCATCAAGGTTCTCCTTTAGATTTCTCACATCTCTTTATACATAATACTACTCCAAGTAATTCAATCAACACCTACATGTAATGCATATAATCATTTACCCTACTTCTCATTTCATCTCACATATTACACTCATCTATCTTAATTGAGCTCAACTCATCATTTTCATGACTTCATTCATTTAATTTCGCATCATCATGCTTCACAATTCAAAACATATCTCATGCTTTTCTAAATTTCTCATCATATACTTATCAATATCCGAATATCATGCCTCGTGCGCTATCACAATCATCATGCTTTATCTCATACATTGCATTTCTCTCCACATGCTTTCATACTTTTCTCACGCTATGCATTATGCTTCATAAGAATCATATAATTCATTGTATGCTCTCAATAAATTTTAAAAGTTCAACATTTTCGAGAGCATACCTTTGTAACAGTGACGGTGTGGGGCGTTGTGGGGAATGTTGGACTTATCATTACCAATATTCCAAATATTCATAGAGGAAAGCTCAAGTAGCCAAATAACTCAAATATTGCATTTCTGGTAGCAAGAAGTAAACCTCGAATGCATTTAGGAATTCCTTTCAAATAGGCATGCTAGTAACTCAAACGAAGGAATTAAGATTCAAAAGGGCATAAGGTGTGATCCCAAGGAATGAAGAACTCAATCGTAGCATGCTAGGATTTTCAAATAGAGGACCTCAATTACAAAATACTAAGCATGTTCTCGAATAATAGCATGATTCAGAAACTAGACATGACGTTGAAGCAACACTTTCCATCATGAAGTATCAAATAAGTCCCAATAGACAAGTGATAGCACGCTTGGCCAAAGAAGACGAGTCTCAATTGAGATGCAACAAAAGATATGGTTCAATTTACAAGATGGATCAAGGAAAAACATATTATTAAGCGAATACGGGTTACAAGTAGATATGTTTACTTTGGGGAGTCAAGTTAACAACAAATGATAGTGAGATATAATTAAGCACAATTGAAAGGAGGAAACAATTCAACAATTAAGGACAATTAGAGGAGGTTGATTACACATGCTTAATCAATAAAAACGAATCAAAACAAAGAGGTGTAGTACAATTGTGCATGCTTGAATGAAAGGGGGTATGCCAGCAATCAAGAATAAATAAAGATAAGACACAAGTATGCATGTTTGATTCTCACAATTATTCCGAGTAAAGAAGGAAACTTGAAATAGCAAATAGGCATGCTTGTTCATGAAGGACAAGTGTACAATGAAGAAACCAAATGAGGGTAAAGGCAAATGAGTATGCTTGGTTAAACAATTTATTTCAAGAAAATGGAAAATATCAAATAAGCATGGAATAACTAGTAGACATGCAATCAAATTGGAAACCTTGAGGACTATGAGGTTCTGGTACCGAGTCATTAAACCTACGCTCTGATACCACCTTTTGTCGCGCCCACAAACCGGGCCTATGCGATAGTCCGACGTGCGGACAATGCACGCTTAGGGTTTTAAACAATTGAAAAACATTATGCCAATAATGAAGTTGAAATAGCTTAGAAATTGTTCAAGTTCAACATAGATGATGAATTGGAATGGCGGAAGCGATTAGAGTGGAATAATTTAATAAGATTTAAATATGCATCATTGAATTTGAAGTGAACATATCTTGACATGAATAAAAGCTGAAGCATGCTCGAAAGGGGAAAATCAAATAGGACACGTTGAGAGAAATAGGACATGTACATGCTCGAAAGGGGAAAATCAAATAGTTTCAAATAATGACCTCCACGTGGGTATTACGCCAAGTACGACTTGGAACAACAAATACAAGTTTAAAATAAAAGATATAAATTAGGTCTATGTATGAAGACATAGCCCGTAGCTCATGTACCAGAATAAAAACAAAGACCACGAATAGCATGCTAAGTAACTGTTCAACTCGATAGGGATCCAAACAACAATAGAAGTAAAAGTAAGTCATCCGGCTCAAACTCAAACAATGCTTGAAAGGGGTTTCAAATAAGACATGCCTCTAAGTAATAATTATGAATGACATCATATAACGAAGTCTCGAAACAAATTAATATTTTCAATAAGACCACACAACTATCTCCACGACCATCCCCTTCGCCACAACGCCACCGCCACCTCGTCACCTGAGACCTGCATGTGGGGGAAAATTCAGTGTTCACCATGTCCCAAAAACTGATTACTCCGCGTACCCAGTGTTCACTGTGTCCTAAAAACTTATTACATACATATATCATGATAACACCACACACTCATGCATAATACAAGTTTTTGTTGAAATCATCATGTATATGCACAAAACATTTTTCCTCACATGGAAGCTTCCACTGGAATGAGGCACCACATAATTGTTTTCCATCAACATCATCAACATATCATATTCATCATAACATTTCATATTCATCATGATCCACATAAATAAGCGGGGAAAGATAGGAGTGGCCACTCGCTATCTACCTGGTAAGGTTTCATCACCCTTACCCAACTGGTAATCTTATTACTATCCAGGCTAATGCATTAGGCTTAAAATAATATAGGGGTAGCTACTCCCCGATCCAGCGCATCTCCAAAGTGGATCATCATTCATAAACCACAAATTTAAAACCACCAATTCATACCATCACAACAATCAATCAATCATACTATGCCAAAACACTTTTGCGGTATATCATGCTTTCTTTAAAAACAAAAACATTTAATTTCAATTTGGAAATCATTTCGAAAGGGAAACCCAAAAGAAAAAGAGGATAAAGTAGTGTCTACCTTCGTTATGAAGAGGTGTTCGGTTCACTTGTTTCTCCTAGGTCATTCTTTCTTTTTGACAGTCAACAATACCGATATTGTTTAACATTAAATTACTAGGTGTGTTAATTTCACTTTAAAATATGGTATACATGTATAATCAACTTCATTTAACTCATTTAACATGCTTCATTCACTAACTCATAATAATAACACTTAATCTTATCTATCACTAAATACATGCTTGCAAAATCCTTGTTTACTTAAACATGCTCTACAACTCAAGTATTCTCAATCATCATACATATTTTGTAAACCTCTTTGATCAATTATGCTAATATGATCGATCATAATCTTTTCCTAGGGATACTATCATTTCAGATCCATGTTAATGCCCTAGTTCTAAATGTGAAAGAGTGATCAATTAGTAATGCAACATGTTTAAGAAAACACTCTTAAGTTGAGATAATATGTTTATTAATTTTAGAAAAACATAAGTATGCAAGTAAATGAACCCTATGATATTTAACTTTGGGAATTTTCCTAGGCATGTACCTAGAATGTGATGCTATTTTCAAAATAATGCCATATGAAATGTGTAGAGAATTTGGGTATGAGATTTTGTATACAGAAACTAGATTTTAAAATATACATGGTCCAATTGACGGTTTATGAATACCATTTTTTGTTTGAATTTTACGGGCAGGGGGAAATTGGATTCCCTTGGCAATTTAGCTACGAGTTTGAAAATAGGGTGCAAATTTAAAATATTTTTGTAACTAAAATACACATGATAATGACATAAAAATCTATATGAGGACTCTATGATGTTTCTAGAACTTATAAATAACTTTTGAGAATTTTCTAAGATGTATAAATGTAGTTTCAGAAACCATTTTTAAAACGTGACACAGAATGACACACAATTTTACAGGGTGCATAAATTTTGAACCACCAAATATTTTAACATGAAAGCAAAGTCAAAACCTTTATAACACATTCACATAAAACATATTTAAGTTCCAGCTTAATCCGAAATCATTTAGCAGACCTAAAACAAAAAGGAAAACAGGGGTGCAGTTCTGCAAATTTTTCCAAAACTAAAACGTGTATATTTTTCATTTACCCCACATTTTATATACAGAGATGAGACACAACACACATTATTTACACAATGTTTAGAAATTTCCTATATTTATTAGAATTATTTTTACAAGGGTTATCTATTTTTATCATGCACTCAAATATATTCTGCTACAGTTCTGCCACACGAAATTTCAAAGGTCATAACTCACAAACCACATAACCTTTTTAAGAAATTCCAAATTTAACATCTTCTTAACTAATTCTAGTTTATCTTATCTAAATTTAAGGCCATGACAAGGTCTTTTAGTATCTCTGCCATATACAAATAGACGCAGGGGGTATAATTTCTAGATTTCACATACCTCATCCCCAATTACTCATGTTCGGTTTTAATCACTCCTATACACCTAATCACACCAAAATCAGACCCCAAAATGCTTTGAAAATCATAACATAATCCTGTGTATGCATATATCTCAACCTAGACTAAACATTCAATGACTTAATCAAGCTCTAGCACTACCAAACATACATATATATCACTCACAACCATATTTTTGCCAAATTTCAACCAAATGCCATCAAATTCAAAAGGGGGCTTGTTGATCTTACATGCAATCTCACAAACATCTAAAGGATGCTAATTAGATGGTAGGAAAGGTCTTACTTGAACAAGGAAGTTTTAGATTTTGGTAAGGGTTGAGAACCAACTCTATAGTCTTCGCCTAGCTCGATCTTTTGGAGATTTGTGCTCCTCTTCTTGCGTAGCTTCCAAATCTTCAAGCTCCAGCCCGATTCAAGGTGGTGGTCATTTGTAATTGCATGCAATTTAATTAATAATCGTGAGAGAAATTCTAATGTCCCACTTAAGATAATGGTAATTAATTAAATAGGATATTTTCTCTTGTCTTTGCTATCGAGATTTATTCTTGTAAAAAAGGGTTGGATTTTTGCGGGGCGTTACAAATGTACTACGCATCAGTCGAAGATAAGGAAACAACCCTCTGCAGAGTTGCTCTCCAGCTAATCGCCGTTCCATATGATGTGAACAAAAAACCCATCAATGATTTCCTCGTATCCACACATCCTGCATAATACGAGTCTACAAACCCTTCGACTAAGAGCCTTGAGTTCGAACCATCATCCTCAAAGACTAGACTCTTCTCAACTGTTCCTCGAACATAATTGAGGACCCACTTTAGAGCTACCCAATGCGCTTTCCTAGGTTCGGCCATGAACCCACTAACCATGCTGAGAGCATAAGCAAGATCTGGTCTCGTACAAACCATAGCATACATCAACGAACAGACAATGCTTGCATAAGGAAAACCTCTCATAAGCTCCCGTTACTCCTCGTCGAGTTTTCTAGCAGCACTCAACTTGAAATGAGCTGCTAACGAAGTGAGGACAGGCTTTACATCCTTCATTTCATGCCTCTCAAGAACTTTCATCAAGTATCCTTTTTGAGATAACGCGAGGCTTCTTCGAGCCCTATCTCGAACTATTTCCATACCCAGAATCCTTCGAGCACAGCCGAGATCCTTCATCTCGAACTCCTAACATGCAACACATGAATCATGCTTAAAAACAAAGATTAAAGGTTAGAAATAGGGTACTAGGTTGGATAATTTTCAAATTTGGTAGGGGTGAAGAACTCAAACTTGTGCTTGTCTCCTAGCCTTGATTTTCGTATCTTTGGACTCCTCTACGTGTATAGCTCCTAGATCTTCAAGAATCATGTCCCCATCTTCATTTGCTACCATTGTATAGAGGTGGTGATGGAGATGAAGATTATGCTATCAATTGGAAATTTTGGCTAAGTTAGAGGGTGGTATTTGGATTTGAATGGGCCTGCAACACTCGAGTTTCATGAAGCTCTCATCAATGGAGGAGTGGTGTGATGAAGAAGATGAAATGGGAGAGAGAGAGAGATAAAAATGCCGATGGGTAGGAGAGGGAGAAGGGAAGTGATGGGATTTTGAGTGTGAAAATGTAAAAACTTACTTTTACATGTATTTTCCATAACTTTAATTATTATTACTTATTCATGTTCACGCTCACAATCAAGACAAATGGGTCCCACTTGCTTCATTTTTCAACTCTATGCTATGTATGCATGTTTTATTATGATTTGTAAATACATTACCATGTACATGACTTAATGCACATACTCACACTAATTGCATGTGAAGATGCAAAGTATAACACATCTATGTTTAACATTGGTGGTGTTAGAATTGACTGAGTCAATGATTATGTTTGACACCTATAAATGTTTAACATCTACGTGTTAGACTTTGCTGAGTTAATCTTATCATTCCATATTTTTTTGTAATTAATTATTTTTGTATATTCAGTTAATTCTAGAAAAGATATATATTTTATAAAGATTTAGGAACGATAGTATTTGAATTTTGGATATATTTGAATAGATTTACTTCCTAATCTTTAG
>JAPKLW010004500.1:0-26871 GCA_026898455.1 Plectranthus barbatus
CAGGAGTTTCGAAGGTGCGCCCTTGACCCAGCCAAACCTTATCGGAGAAGTTCAGATCAACGGAGGATAGCTATCAAGTAGCCAGGCCGAAAGCTCACTGCCTACTTAACTGGAAAGGCGAATCCTTGTAATCTGTATACTTTTCTAGTGAAATTCTTAGCGTTTTGGCTAAGGAGTGGACGTAGATCTATTTGGATCGAACCACTATAAAATCCGGTGTTCATTTACTGTTTTATTATCCTACTGTTCCAAGTTGATTTGAGACCTAGCAACATAGTTGCTAGCGTATATCTAAAAACACACCTAAGTGATAACTTGAGCTAAGAAACATTTTGTAAACAACGATAAGTGTAAGTGACAAACATTTATTCCACTGCATTTCGTGTTAAGTTGTATTCACGACGACTCTGATATTTGAGGACCAACACTACTTGCCTGTCTGGCGGCAATCCTGATAATTCCTTTGGAAATACGTCCTCAAATTCTCTCACGATTGGAACATCTTGCACAGTCAGTTCAGGCTTCTCTTCTCCTTCCAAATACACTAAGAAGGCTTGATTTCCAACCTTACGCAACAACTTCGTTGCTTGAATTGCTGAAATCACGGGTACTCTCTGCCTTTTCTTAAATCCATGTACAAAGGCCTCCTCATTCCCTAGCTGAGGAATGATTACTCTTCTCTCACGACACAAAATTGTCGCCTTGTTCTCCGACAGCCAATCCATTCCTAGGATTACGTCTACATCATGAATATCCAAAACATTTAGCTCGGCTACTTGAATTTCATTCTCGTTCATCTCGATTCTCAAGTCTCGGCACACTAAAGTAGAAGTAGTTGTTTCTCCTGAAGGTATTACTACGTTCAAGTCCTGACTATTATTTTCAACTTTAAGTCCTAATGCCTCAACACATGCTGATGAAATGAATGTATGCGATGCTCACGTATCAAATAATACCATGATAGGTATATCATTAATGGATCCCATACCGGCCAGGTTTCCATCATCCTGATTTCCGTCCAATGCATAGGCCCGGGCTCTCCTCTGCTGACCGTCTCTGCCCTGCTTGTTTCCCTCTTGGTTCTTTGGTGGCGCCTGATTTCCCTGCCTTCCACCTCCTCTGTTTCCATCATTTCCTCTCCATGGTTGGCGGTGTCCTCTGATAGCCCTCAGATGTTGGTTCGCCGGCCTCTGGAAATTATGCCGGTTGCCTCCCTGTGCTGGCGGTGTAGGGCAGCTGTTTGCATAATGACCTTGTCCTCCGCAGTTGAAGCATCTACCGGCATTTCCTTGGCAGTTCCCAACATGCCTTCTGCCACACCTCTGGCAGTTTTGCGGACCTGCCTGATCCCGCCTCTGGGCCTGATGAGGGTTGAACCTCTGAAAGTTCTGATGGTCTGGCCTCCCTTGAAAATTTTGTGGCCTGCCTTGGTCATGGCGCTTCTGATGGCCTTGACCCTGTACGAATTGCCTTGGCGGCTCCTCAAATTTCCTCTTCTGATTCGAACCTGAAGCCTGTGCCTCATGTGCTCCCCATTCTGGCATCTTTTTCATGTTTTTGGACGCTTCTATGTCCAAAGCATGACCCAATAGCTCCTGGTAACTTAACCCCTTCATGGTCGCCAGTTGTGTGCGAATATCTTCACACAGACCATCTCGGAATTTCTCCGCCATTTTTTGCGGTGTGTCAGCCAAATTTGGTGCCATCTGGATTAGCTCTCCAAACTTGGTATCATATTCTTCCACTGTTAGTTTCCCTTGCTCAAACATGAAAAACTCTACCGCTCTTTCCTTTTGGTACTGCCTCGGGACATATTTTTCAAAGAACGCTTCTTTGAATCTCTCCCAGCTGATGTTGTCCCTCTGTGCTGGAGCAATTGACTTGGCATAGGTCTCCCACCACCTATCTGCCTTTCCCTTGAGCTGATAAGACATGCAGTTTATTTTCTCATCCTCCGAGCATCTCATATGCTTGAATATCTTCTCAAGCTCTCTTATCCAATCCTCTGCAGCTGAAGGTCCTCCTGTTCCATCAAAAGTTGGTGGGTGTTGCTTCCTGAATGTTTCCACCCACATAACTGATGGAATTTCTGGTACATTTCCATGAGGTGGTGGATTCTGTCCTTGCTGCCCCGGAGCACTTTCTTCATCCGATAAGATTTCAATATTATGATGTCCCTGATAAATGGGATCTTCTTCCCAGAGTGGTTCTTCATATACAGGTTGTGGGATAGCCCTTCCACGACCTCGGCCTCTCTGGCCTCTACCTCTTCCCCTGCCTCGGCCTCTACCTCTTCCTCGACCTTGGTCGATGAATTCCATTATCTTCACTGCAAAACAATACTTATTTATCAATTTCATAGCATCCTCACATAAATGTGCTCATAATATCCTGAATCATACTATCCATTCATTACTCACTCAAAGCTTGTAAACACTCAACATCAATATTCAAAATCCAAAGGTTCCATACAACAATTATCAAGCATTTCAGCCAGTCTCACCTGTTATAATCCAATACAAGCAAGATTACAAGTACTAATGATAATAAAGTTTCAACAACGGTTAAATCTCAGTCTCCGTTCCAAACAAGATCATAAATAGGATACAACAACAACAATGAAATGTTCAAATCCAATTAGAACAATCTGCCGTAAACCCGTACAAATCTCAATCGGATCTCTCAGATGGATCCTCCTCCTCAGCATCATCCTCCCCCTTCATCGGCCTCTTACCCCTATCTCGAGCTCTCATCCTTCTCCCTCGGCTGCTCTCGGTATCACTGGATAGACAAATAGGTGCCTGTCTCGTTCCCTGACCATAAGCGATCCCATGACCTCCGAACATATCCTCATACCCGCTAGTGGTCTGCCTCGACCACATCTCGGCGCTGTCCAAACCATAGTCATGTATCGGGTTAGCCTCGCTAGGCTCTCCCAAATCCTGTTGTGGCTGCTGAACTGGTGGTATAGGTGTATCCTGACATCCATATGGAAAGGTCGGGGTCCTGCTGCGGCGGTGGATACTGGACTGAGGCGGTGGCAAAATCACACCACGCGTAAGAATCGTACGCTCCTCCCTGCTGCGATCCGTGCTGAGATCCATGCTGTGACGACACATAAGTCGCTACGGGTGTGCTCGGTGTAGGGCGTATCCTAGGGCGCGACGTGGATGCAGGTGCATCTAGTGCCGTAGGTGGTATCGGTGGTAAAGCTGGTGTCCACTGCGGCGACGACTGCTGCAACGCCACCTGGTAATCAACATAACCTGAGGATCCAACATGATCAAAGTGGGGTCCGATCGATCCTCCCGATCAATTCTCTGATGGCACTACCATCTGTGCTATAGAAGATGAGGCAGGTCTAGGCCCTGTCTGCGGCGCCTCGCCTGTCGCTGACGCCTGAGTGCCCCATGAAGATGTCGGTGATACTCCCTCGGCTAGGACTGTCTCCTGAATAAGTGCAGCAATAAAAGTCTGAAAACTCCCTCGGGTGCCCGTCCTCTGATTACGGTGGACTCTAGCTAGCTCCAAAGTCCGAGTGGTCCATCTCGATGGCATCAGCTCTGTGGTCCTCTCCATCGCCTCCGCATCTGTGATACCCTGTCCTCTCGCTTGCCTCCAAAAACTCCAGAACTCCGTCAACGTGTTAGGCAAATTATCCTCCTCAAATGGTGTGGCACTCCTAAAGCGAAAAGCTGCACTCCTAGGGTCCATCTGTCACGACAAAATAGTAAACGATCAGTCCGAGGTCAACATAACATCAATACGCGCAACTCGGTGTCTCGGGTCATCTGCTAACCTCCGATACACCATGCCGAGGGTCTAAACGAATCCTCACGCTAAAACACACTCACTCGAGTCTCGACTGACGTGCCAGGCTCCTTGTGCATTCTGCACACTTTACCAACTACTGGATTTTCCAGTTCAATGAAATTTTCAATTTCACAACATAAGGTCAAAGTTCTAAGTTCAAGTAATACAAAATATACTCACTCCATTCTCACAATTATCAAATTATCACTGTCAATCAAATCATTGCCTTTTCAAGGCCCACAATTAGTTCATCGTTCCTGTTTCATACCAGTCATTCTCTCCAATAATCAAGTTATTCATACCTGAGCTCATTATGTTCTAGCACATCTATAGCCATATCATCGAGGTTTTAAGCTTGCAATTATTCAACATCTCATAATTCAGTTCAGATTCAGTTCAACTTCCAAGAAAAGGCCACCCTGCGGTGCCAAATAAACTCAACACTTTAAATTTTACACACCAAACTTTTCATTTATCAAGTTCTTTTGAATTTTGTAAACATCACTTTTCAACTCAACCCTTTCCACATCAATTCAAATCACATAAACAAATTTTCGGTGTTAGCACTCTTGCTCAACACAAAATCAATCAAGTTTATTTCAGTTCACGTCAAAACATCTCAACTCCTTATTTCTCCCACACTTTACTTTCCTTTCTCAATAAACTCTCAAAACATTTGCGATGTTTTCAAAATACTCAAATCTTACTAAAATTGCAAGCTGGGAAACTTTTAACTTAAACAAATTCAAAACATACCTCAGGTAGCGCAGGATGGAGTAGGGTGTAAGCATGAGCGATCACTTCACAAAATTTTCAAAACATTCTAAGACTCGAAGTTTCAAATTACTTTAAAATCCTTTAAAACTTTAAAACTCGGCTCTGATACCACCTCTGTAACGCCCCCAACTGACCTTCCCAATTTGGGGCCACGTTACATTGATGTTTCAGGTTTTATCAACACATTTCCAAGAATAAACAAGCGGAAGACTTAAACATTTAAATAAAGAGTAATAAGACAAAAGAAATTAGTACTTCGAGTCAGTTCCACAAATCAAATGTTTAACACTTCAAAAGGGAAGGAATTTATCAGAGAGTGGTGCAGCAGTGTGTGTAGCGTGATGGTGACATATATATGGAGATATATGTCACAAGATCTCTTAATCCTTCAAAACCACTTTATTCCGCCTGCTTACACCCCGCTACTCCCATCCATGCTGCTTAACCTGCACGTTTTAGAAATAACGCGAGGGGCTGAGTACTTTCGTACCCAATGAGAAACATGCCCGAAATTATACATTTATATAGGAAACATGCTATGCAACTCACACAGATAGACATGGGGTTTTGTTGAAAAGAACCATGCTATCTAAAATATTTTATTTTCACGCACGTGCTTTTATATGTTACTATATCTGTTTCGGTGTTGTAACTGGAAGCTGGCCGACTTTCGAGTTACGATGATCAGTTAGGAATGTAAACACACTCAACCTACTGTCATCTAAGTGCACTAGTCTCAGCAATCCTTTTTGAGACCCGATCGTTTAATATTCATTATTCACAACTCCGTATTCATAACTTCCACGTACACATATAACAACTTCCCCTTATATCTTCCAAAATCCCAATCATATGGAGTCGCTACTCCATACTACTAAATGAGTTCTAGCTCAGTTATGGGAACCTGGTTCCAAACTCATTTATATACTCTCTTGTCGATGGGAAACGACAGAGGACAGATATAATAGCACGAAAACAATGCATAGCAGTCTCATTTTAAATCAAAGCATTTTATAACACATTTTGAAAATAAAAACACGCATTTTGAGTTTTTACTGAAATAGTTTCCCACCTTGTTCTTGGCTTTTAGTTTAGATACTTTCTGCTAGAATGAGCTCGTCTGTCCTTGCTTTCAATTCCCTACAATCGATCAAGGTTATTCGAATTAGTATGAACAATCTAAGACAGGACAACTCACGTAACTTAATGTAATATCTAAATCTCAGTAATCGAACAAGGTTTGAAAGGTATTCGGAAAGGAATGAAAATGCAAAACTGGAAAGTCTGGCTCTCTGTTTCGACCGAGATGAACCATCTCGATCGAGATGTCTGTCTCGACCGAAACATAACTCATATCGACCGGGATGAGCCCATCTCGGTCGATATACACTTTTCGACCGATATCTTATCCATCTCGTCCATGTTCTCTACTTCGCTCGATATCCAACCATTTCGGGAATTCCTCTAACTCGACCGAGATCACACCCATCTCGACCGAAATGAATATTTTGACCGAGATGAATGTCTCGACCGAAAAGCCTGTATCGACCGTGGTAAGCTTCACCTCGGCCGATACGGGTCGTCTTCTCCGACTCTTTGCACGGCGGACCTGTTTTTGCCAATTTTGGCCTTTCCGGCCGTCCGATCATTCATGCAATTACATCAATCGACTCCCTAGACTACAAGGATTATGAATATGCTAACAAACATGAGAAATGCGCAAGGAATTGGAAAGAAAATGAAGCTCACCGGAGCTCGCAAGTTGACGGCGGCGATGACGATTTTCGGTGACCAAAACCCACTTTCAGACCGTCCGAAGCTCCTCTACACGATGAGGAACACGGTTAAATCGCCAATACTCCGATTAAGGCTCGTTTGAACAAGATGTAACAATTAAACTCGAATTTGAATATTAAACCCACCTCAACTTCTCTCTACACTTTCTCCGTCCACACTCCACTTCACGATCGCTGCTCTAGCTCAAAACGTAGCCCGAAGGACGAGCTTCATAATGGTGGCAACGGCTTGTCAAATGGTGGCCGGTGCTGGCCGGAATCTTGCCGGGAAGTCGACGGGTTTGGTGTGGTTTTTCTGAAAATGGTGCAGCTTTCTCTCTCTCTCTCTAGCTTATATCATAAGGTAGAAAAAGCTTACCTTATAACTCTCCCCCTTATTTATATATATATCCAATTCCCATGTATAATATCATAATTATACATATAAGTATACATATCTCTACTAAAATTCCATCTCACTTCTTTTCCACAATATAATTTCATAATAAATCTTCCCATATAATCCAACTCCATAATGATATTCTAAGTTTCTACATCCAAACTACTAAATAAATAGGCAAAATTTGGGAATAACTTTCATTATTAATTCCGAATCCAATTTACAAGGTCGGTTAATACACGGGGTATTACATAACTGCACCCTTAATTTTCGCATGCAGATCTTTAATGATTTGAATTTTACCTGTTTGTGACTAATTTACCCTTTTGATGATATATTAACACTGCAACAATGATAAATATCATCATTAAATCATGGACGTTAATCTCTTAAATGAATGGCTAGATCTTGGTCTCTGTTCATTCACAGACCCTTGTTCAGCCATGAACGCTTAAAACAAGACCTGAGACAATATATAGAAATATTCACTTGCATTAATTGTTCATTAGTTTAACTACTAAGTTCATTAATTATTTTGTAGAACAATTTTTATTTATTTCAATTTGAATTTTCATCATTTTTTTAAGGATATATTTTTGGGAAATATACATAAATCAATTATATTGATTTTACTTTAAATATCAATTTATATATTTTTGGAAAATATGTACAGGTGAATTAGAAATAAATCAAATTGATTTTGCTTTACTTAGTGTTTATTTATAACATGCATAAATTTCTTTAGGGAAATATATATGTCTTAAATTGAATTAAATTCATTATAGGAATGCTCCAATATTAAAATGTGAACTTTATAGATAATAAAAGTATTACTTTACTAAAAATATTAACAATCTACAACTAAAGATATGTGTAAAGCATAATTATAAAAAAATAATTTTCTGATTATTTAAATACAAATAAATTAGGGGTATACAAATTAAATCCTAAAATTAATCTAAATATTTTAGGAAAATATATATAAATCAATTAGAAAATTTTTTGATTGATTTTTTCTTAATTAAGGTGAAGATTATTATCCTAATAAGGTTTTTTAATTTATCATCCATAATGTTACAATTAATCTCGATAAGTTATTTATAAAAAATAATTATATTATTAGAATATTACACTTGGTAATACCACTATAAAATAAATATATTTTCCGAATTTAGAATTAAAAAATAATGGTCTATTTATATATAAAATATAATACAAATAGTCAAATACTTATGTATTTGTATATTATATTACTATTCCTAAAATCAATACTCCAAAATATTTATTTCTCTTCCAAACAAAACTTACGAATCAATACTTTCATTTTTATATTTTGAAACATAAGAATATCAAAATAGATTAGCTAAAATTATGGCACAAATCGGTAATTAAATTAAATACAACCCTCTAATTATGGTCGAGATAATTAAATTTTAGAACCTCTATTATTATATTGACACTATAAATGAATGTCTTTTTTACAAATTCTTCATTCTCCATCTCCACTCAAATGAAAATTTTAACTGTGTTCATTTGGTTTGTTTAGTTTTTTTTATTTGTTATAATAAATTTGAACATTCTTTCTTTTCTCTTAAATGAAAATTTTAATTGTGTTCATTTATTTTATTTAGTTTTCTTTTGCTATTATTATTATTATAAATTTTATTATTTGACTTCAAATTGAGATTTAACGACAGAATTGCAATCATCATTGTTGGCTCAGAAGTTAGAACTAGTGGCCATGGTTGAGCAGCCACTCTTTTCTCGATGGCACATACAATTCTGCCCGATAATGTAAAGGCAATCAATGGACATAAGTGTGAACCTCAATCTATTTATTAGCAACAATTTTATAAAACTTTATGCTATAGTATTATTTAAGTAACAATTTTTAGCATATTGATAAATGATGAGACGTGTATAACAATTGTAAGAAATTATATATATAAATATATTGACATATTTTTATTTTTTTAGAGTAATGGAGATGAATATTTCCATTATGATGTATATAAAGAGAATATGGTATTAATTACTATTGCAATGATTATTTTACATGTTTTTGTAATTTATATACACGATGAATACATTAAATGTAATATTATATTATTGTTCTTAAATAAAATTGAAATTAACTAATAATATTTTCTATTGTTTTTGTTAGAATATGTGAATTCTCAACTAATCTATTACTCATTCTTTACTTAAAAAATATGTATGAGTTATCTAACTATATTTTAGAGAAGTCGTTGCTTATGTATGTTATTATATATTGTTTACTATGATTAAAATGCAATCTAAATAATAAATTGAAAATGAGAGAAGAGATGTGAGAAACACAATAGAGATGCATGGTGTGCATTCGCGTATTAATAAGGGAAGCCGATGTAATAGTAAAGTACGAGTAAAAAAAATGCGACAATAAATAAATATATGTTATATGGAACATATATTCCTCTATATTTGAGCAAATTATTAATATATAAGTAATAAATAAGTGTAAAATTTGATGAATGAATATTATATACTTTCATTTTTTTCCCACCAATGAATTTATATTTTGATTTTTCTTTTTCTTTTTCAAAATCTATCATTTAGTTTTATTTCACGTGGGTGCCATACTAGTATACTATATAATCTAAACAGAAGGAGTAATTGCATTCAATTATGAATATAAATATAAAAGAAATAAAATTAAGTAGAATAATAGCCTAAAAATATATCGGAGTTTTAAAAGCTTAGTCCATAAAATCTATACTTGATACATAAATATATAGTGTTAAATAAGTATTGCAGTATCTGAGATTTTACAGGAAATGATAAAAACAATACAAGTATTTGAAGTGGAAATTGAAGAGGAAACAACTAAATGAACAGTAGAGAAAATCTGTAGCCGAGTCGAGCGAACTCTTCCCGCAAGACAAAATACGCCTCCGTAGTGCTCGGAAACAAGCGGTCTGTCCCCAAAGGTAAAACGGCTTCATCTCGGTCGAGGCAGCACGCCAGTCGACAGAGCTCCGACGAACAGGAAGGAGCTGGAACAGAGTTGGCAGGAGAAATGCAGCTACGAATGCAGAAAGATGCAGCTAAGAGCTATTTTTGGGAGGTTTGATGCATGCCACCTGAATGCCATTTATAGGCATGTCCACCACCTGGGGAGCGTGCTGGAGCAATGAAGACAGACGGCGGTTATGACGCATGTCTTCCGGATCGGACGGTTACGGCGCGGAAGTCTCGGGAACGTGTTGTTTGAATTCAAGCACATTTTGTAACTCCTGCAGACACGTCAATTCAAGCACATTTTGTAACTCCCGCAGACACGTTATGTGCTGACATGCTCGCCATATCACGCATAAGTGGGCTCCTCGCTGGACTGGATTAACTCTATTGGGCTAGATACTCGAGCACAGTAACCCGTTTAGATGCAAAAAAGATAAGGCACTTTTGGGTCAAGCCCAAGCCCGAGGCCCAAGGCCCAAAGACCACCCAGAGACCAATTGCCAAGTCCAAGATCAAGACCAAGACCGGACCGGACCGGGCCGGAACCGGAGCTGGGGCCGGGGCGGGGGCACGGGTCACGGGACACAAGTAGGGGCACAGGCGGCTGCGCGCGCGTAGGAGCACGGGGCTGTCATGCGACATCCTAACACACACTTGTTATTACATGGTTTAACCACTTAGGTATTTAAATCCACATGTGTGAATTTAATTAAACAATGTGGGACATCATTAATTAGGAGTAATTAATATGCCCATATTACATCGTTATGCATGCCACGTCGAGGATCGATTTCTCATTCACCTGAATTCGGTTTTGAGAAAATTAATATACTACATTTATCTACTCGCGACGTAGTTCGACCTCGTAATATTTAATTACAACAGAATTAAATATTTCCACACAAGTAGTTAACTCGAACTTATCCGGATTCCAACAATCCCCCCATGAGTGGAAATACCCAATGCATGAAATACAGAGCCAACTCCGTCCTCGAGAAATGTTAATGCACACGAATAGGTAGCTTGTGGCTTTGAACCTTTCATCTTCAATACCATCCGGTACACTGGTGGCTTAGTGGTAAAACCTTGAACTAACCTTCCGTCGTGTGTACCTAGACAATGACATTGAAATAATAACGTTTCAAAACTCCATCCATTTTCACGTTTGTTTCCATTATGGGCCATAGAAAACCCCTTTGGATTCATAAGTGTTCGTTTGAAGCGGCCCTCACTTCCACTTATATAGGTGAATTCCTATTTAAGAGTATTCTGCCGTACTCAACCACTACGTGGTTTTCAGGAATCATTAAAAGTCGATTGACTTAACCTGTACTACATGCAGACTTAGAACACCTGGGTTTGCTCACCAAGGTAAGGGAAGAATCAAGTGTTATCACTCGAACTTATATAGCATAGTTTTCCCATTGAACCTAGTTCTTGGGATCTCCAATCACCTAGGTTGGGTGTCCACTATACTCGTCCTAGATTGTGGATTTTAGTCCCATTCCCTCTAGCAACTTGTACATTTGATCTCGATTTAACCCTTTGGTTAGCGGATCCGCTAGGTTATCTATTGACTTCACATATTCAATAGAGATAACCCCGTTTGAGATCAACTGCATAACGATGTTATGTCGACGACGAATATGTCTCGATTTGCCGTTATACATGTTGTTCAGTGCCCGACCAATAGCAGCTTGGCTGTCACAGTGAATCATCACTGAGGGCACTGGTTTGCTCTAACAAGGAATGTCCTCAAGGAAATGACGAAGCCATTCTGCTTCTTCACCAGCTTTATCTAAAGCTATAAACTCGAATTCCATTGTGGAGCGGGCTATACACGTCTGCTTTGTCGACTTCCACGAAACTGCCCCCCCACCGATCGTAAACACATATCCACTTGTGGAATGTGAATCATTGGTGTCAGAGATCCAGTTGGCATCACTATACCCTTCAAGTTAATGTGGAAATCTAGTGTAGTGTAGCCCTAAATTAAGAGTATACTTTAAGTATCTCAAAATTCTTACAAGAGCTTTCTAATGTTCTTTACTTGGGTTGCTCGTATATCTACTCAGTTTATTTACCGAGTAAGCAAGATCAGGTCGAGTACAGTTAGTCAGATACATCAGACTACCAATGACCCTTGCATACTCCTCTTAAGCTACAGGGTCGCCTCAGTTTTTGCTCAGATGAATATTGAGCTCCAGAGGTGTTTTAGCTGGTGAACTATCATAAGCATTAAATTTCCTGAGCACTTTCTCGACATAGTGAGACTGTGATATGACAATTCCATCAGTTCTTCTTATGATTTTGATCCCGAGGATCACATCAGCTATACCAATGTCTTTCATGTCGAAGTTTTGCTTCATCATTCTTTTAGTATCAACGATTACTTGTTGATTGTTTCCCATAATCAACATGTCATCTACATAAAGGCATACAATAACAAATGAGTTAGAGGTACCTTTATAGTAGACACACTTGTCACACTCGTTGTACTTAAACCCGTTTGCGAACATTGCATTGTCAAACCTTATATGCCACTGCTTAGGTGCTTCTTTTAGACCGTACAAGGATCTAACCAATTTACAGACCTTCTTTTCTTGACCGGGTACTACGAACCCTTGGGGTTGATCCATGTAGATTTCTTCTTCTAATTCACCGTTTAAGAAAGCAGTTTTCAAATCCATTTGGTGAATCTCTAGATTATATAATGCAGTAATCGCGAGAAGCAATCTAATAGACGTGATTCGAGTTACAGGTGAATAGGTGTCAAAGAAATCATCTCCCTCTTTTTGTCGAAAGCCTTTTGCCACAAGGCGAGCTTTATACTTGTCAACAGAGCCATGAGCTTTATACTTCCTTTTTAGGATCCACTTACATCCTAAGGGCTTGCAACCTTTCGGGAGATCAGTCAGAATCCATGTATGATTATGCATTATGGATTCAATTTCACTGTTGATTGCTTCTTGCCAAAGAGAAGCATCCGGTCGAGCTAGAGCTTCCTTAATAGTTTTTGGTTCATCATCCAACATATAGGTAATGAAGTCGGGACCAAAACTTTTAGCAGTCCTAGCTCTTTGACTACGTCTCTGTTCCTCCTCAACAGGATCAAAACTAGTAGCCTCCTCATGTGTTCTCTTTCGAGAAGCTTGAGGTCCATCCTCCTTTTTCTTATTTGGATAGACATCTTCAAAGAATATTGCATTCCTTGATTCTATCGTCGTTCCTACAGTCACATTCGGATTCTCTGACTTGTGCACTAGGAAACGATAGACTGCACTGTTAAGTGCATAGCCAATAAAGATGCAATCAAGTATTTTAGGACCGATTGCAACTTGTTTGGGTGGAGGCACTTCAACCTTCGCTAAACAGCCCCAGACCTTGAGATATTTGTAGGAAGGTTTTCTACCTTTCCACATCTCATACGGGGTAACATCTTTTCCTTTGAGAGGAATTTTATTCAAGATGTAGTTGGTTGTTAAGACAGCTTCCCCCCACATATTTTCGGGTAGTCCCGAACTGATCAACAGAGCATTCATCATCTCTTTTAAAGTCTGATTCTTTCTTTCGGCAACACCATTTGATTGAGGTGAGTATGGAGCAGACGTTTGATGAATTATTCCTGAAGCAGCACAAAGTTCTTCAAATGGAGCGACATATTCTCCACCTCGATCACTTCGAATCATTTTAATTCGAGTGCTCAATTGATTTTCTGCTTCCATTTTGTAATTCTTGAAAGCGTCTATTGTTTCGTCTTTACTTCGAAGTAAGTAAAGATAGCAGTATCTTGTGCAATCATCAATGAAGGTTATGAAAAATTTCTATCCACCTCTAGTTTGCACAAACTTTAGATCACACAAATCGGTATGAACTAATTCTAGAGGTTTAGTGCTCCTTTCGACTAATTGAAATGGTAACTTTGCCATTTTTGCTTCAACACAAACTTCACATTTTGTTTGTTTAAAATCAGTCACTTTCAACAAGTTTAGATTCATTAATCTTTTTATAGCATTTAAATTTACATGTCCTAATCTAATATGACATAAATCAGAGCACTCAATCAAGTAAGCAGAAGAAGAATCAACTTTATTCATAACTTTTTCGGCTTGGCGCCGTGCCATTACATTCATTTTGAATAGTCCGTTAGCTAGGTAACCCCGGCCAAGGAACTTTTCAAATTTCGGTAAAATAAACTTTTCACTTTCAAATACAAGCTTGAAACCATGATTAACAAGAAGGGAGCCAGAGACCAAGTTCTTGCAGATGTCCGGGACATGCAGCACATCCTTCAAAGTGAGATCTTTCCCGCTTGTTAGCTTCAACACCACAATGCCGACACTAGCCACATCAGACAAGGCTTGGTTGCCCATGTGAAGCTTTCTTCCTTCAACATCTTTGTAGGAAGATAAGACATTCCTCTCAGATGCTACGTGACAGGTTTCACCCGTATCAACAAACCACTTCCTCGGGTTGTCCACGTGACGCACTTCAGACACAATTGCACACAAATTATTTTCCCAATCATTATCGGGTTCGATATTGTAGTTGTACATCTTTTCTTTGCCCTTGCCTTTGGCTTTGGGCTTCTTGCACTGGCTAGCCATGTGGCCGGACTTGCCACAATTGTAGCAATCACCCTTGAACTTAGGATCTTTTATCACAATGCCCTTGTTCGATTGGGTAGGCCTCTTACGTTTCTTTGATGGACCACCACGTTCCATCAAATTGGCCTTAGCCTCCATAGCCCTAGACCTTGGATCAGGCCTTCGATTGTCTTCTTTAATTCGAAGTTTGACAATCAAATCTTCAAGAGTCATTGCCTTTTGCTTACGCTTAAGATAACTCTTGAAGTCCTTCTAAGAAGGGGTAGCTTTTCTATAACCACAACCACATTAAAAACATCGGGAAGCATCATCCATTTGGCTTGAACGTTGTGCTATTTCAAACCACCTATTCTCTCATCTATTAATGTGATGTGGCTTTTTATCAAAATATTTGTGCACATTATATATAAAAAATTCATTCGGTCGGAAAATTGAGATTCTCTCTTGGTGGAGCCTAAGCTCAATTTGAATTCTGTCATTGTTTATCATATGTCAAGAAACAAAGGAATCCAAATTGAGACTGAATTATGGGAGTTGAAAGTGGTGTGCACGCTTCTTACCGCACATTCATCAACAACGAACTATATTCTTAGAAAAATATAAATTATAATGAGGAGACCGTTTTAAATAATTAAATATGATGGCGCAAGATCCACATCTCCGAATAATCTAAATATATTATTCATGCATCGCCTGGACTACCACCACAACTACTCATTCCCAATTGTTGAACAAAAATAAGTTAATAAAATGGCACATATATTTTAAGAAATTAGTTTTAAATTTCCTTGCTTGAAGTATACGACTTTTAAAATGATTTTTCATATACTGTAAATAATTATGATAATTAAAGGCCACGCAATTGTGGAGCTTCATAGTTAATTAATCTGTTAGTAGTATAATGCCCAGTATTCGTGTGAGACCGCCTAATATGTTTTTCTAATTAAAAATTATCTTAAAAGTCTACTACAAGATATAATAAAGATATACTATTATCTGCCTGCTAATGCAACAATCATGGTTTTTTAATATTAAAAGCAATTTAAATTTTCATTCGTTTCATTTCTCACAGAACTAATTATAGAGAAATTTAAGATGAAGGATATTGATCTATACTTAAAAACAAAATTCTTAAAAAATATTAAAAAAAAAAAAAACTTACCAAAATAGTTGTATTATATTCAAGGTAAGGAATAATAAATATGGTAATTATGTAATTAATATGATTGATATGTAATCAATTGAAACTAATAATTCATATGCAAATATTTGTTGCATATATAATTATAATTTTCATTTATCTTTACATTAAATAACTTATTTCATTACTAATTTATAATCCAAATATTAATAATTAAAAATAGACCATCTTAAATTAAAATTCATATACGTATTGGAATTGAAACGTAGATGCCATCAATATTGATTTTCTTTATTTTAATGATTATTTGATAGTTAAAATCGTTAAAACATAAAACTTTAATATATTGATTTAGAATATATGATAAAATATATATACATAGCTACTGAACACAATCTATTAAAATTATTTCCTGTGATAAATGAGAATTGTTGGGGCCAGGCCCAATAGACAAGTCAGCCCGCGCAAACGAGCCCAACTCGTAAAGCTAGTCCACCAACGTCAACAAGACACTGAAAATCCGCCCAAGTCAAGGCCTCGCCATCGATGAGCAAAGAGCCTCGCCGTCGAGGAGTCTAAGGGGTCGATATCGAGGAGTTCCAGGAAGAGAAACCCTAGCTCACTGGCGGCGCCCGATCGTTGAAGGTCCTAACCACCTCCGAAAAACCCGCGAACGGTCCGATGTTTGTGGCGAGCCGTTACTGCTCGACGGCTAGGGTTAGCGTCTGCCTGCCCCTATCCTGTCTATAAATAGGGGCAGAAGGCTCATTTTCTGCATCGATTCTCTCTTAGCAAAACATAGCCGTAACTCTGCCAAATTTTATACAGATTCTTTTCATTATTGAGAGCGGTTATATTGACGCCATTTAATTCGCTGTATATTTGATTTTTTGCCTTTAATTCTCGTTTGTTATTTCTAATTATCGTTATTATCTGTGACCTTCTCATGAAGTTCTAAGGGCTCCATTTTCTCGTGAAATCGAACCTCAACATTTGGCGCCCACCGTGGGGCCCTTGGAACTATTTTCCGTGTTCTCTTTGCTGATTCCATGACAGGTAATAGTGGGAAAATGGGAAATCAAGCGGGGAAGACGGCTGGGGCTCGCCCACCGAGCTCCTCGACACCAAAGGATCTCGTCCCTGTCGACGAGCTGGTGCGGCAGACTTTGCAGACCAGCGACGCTCAGGCCGTACCTCCGGAACTGTTGAACACAATCCTAGCCCGACTAGCCGAGGAAGCCGAGGAGAACCGGCGCCGGGCGAAGGAGACGGACTCCAGAATCATGGAGTTGCACGCCACCAATCATGCCTTGCGAAAGGAGAACGACCAGCTCCGTAAGGAAAAGGTGTCCCAGAAGCAGCCTTTCGTCGAGGAGCCCCTTACTAGCGAGAAACCACCAGATCCTCGCAGGAACCTAGCCCTCGATCTAGAAGAGGCCGTCGATCTAGACACGCCTGCTACGTCCGGCCTCAGACGTAGGCCCGCGGGAGAAACGACATATCATCCGACTGAGCGCCTCGCCACCGAACCGCCACGGGGCGAATACGAGAAGCATCTTGTGGCGCGCATGGCTGGGCTGGAAAAGCTCATCTGCCGCATCCCGGGGATCATTCCCCCGGATTCACTGATACCGCGCGACAGCTACGCTGACTCGCCTTTCACACCCGACATCACTAACACCGATGTCCCCGCGAGGTTCGTGCCGCCTTCGTTCCAGCTTTATGATGGGACAACCGATCCGGAGGATCACGTGGCCCTCTATAAGCAGAAGATGCTGACCACCTCGATCCCGAGCGAGTTGCGCGAGGCCTGCATGTGCAAAAGCTTCGGGGCGAGTCTAACCGGACCAGCGCTTCAATGGTTCGTCAATCTACCGAGGAGCTCCTTCTCGACATTTTCGGAGCTCCACATGGCATTCAGGAAGCAATACTCCAACTGTCGACGCACAGCCAAGCACCCGGATGCTCTAAACAGCATACGCATCAAAAAGGGAGAAACGCTACGGTCATATGTGGGGCGCTTCAACCAAGAGCTCGCCTCTATACCGAACTGCCCTCCTCTCACTGCGGTCTTCGCCTTCAAGAACGGCCTAGACGTATCCTCTAAGCTCTACCGGGACCTGACCAGTCATCCTTGCTACGACATGGACTCGGTCCTTTCGCAGGCCTGGGCAGAAATTAATTGGGAGGAGGACGAGCCGAACCGTATCGCGCGCCTGAACGAGCAGAAGGCCTATGAACTCGCTAGCCAGCACCGAGAGCCTCGATATAGAGGAGGCTCCTCTATGTCGAGGTACGTAGATCGTAAGGACCTTCGCGATGAATGATGCTCTCGGCGAGATCATCCTTACAGCCGCACGTCACGTACGGGTGAAGTTCCATACAGCCTTTGTATCGACCAGAATTACCTGGTCAACAACGTGCTCAAGGGGCTCGGTGGTGCTGTGAAATGGCCCGCCAAGATGAAATCCGACCCCAAGGCACGGGACACAAAGAAGTTTTGTGGATTCCACAATGACCACAGTCACAAAACTGAGGAGTGCCAGGCTCTACGCCTGGAGGTACTTGAGCTTTTAAAGAAGGGCTTCCTTACCGAGTACCTGACCAACAAAGGAAAGAATACATGGACTAGGGGTAGGCAAGCCAACCCGACCGGGAATGCAGAACCTCAGAACAAGCCACCACCCGCCGAGCGAACGATCCATGTGATCGTTGGGGGATCGGAGATCAGTGGAAGGTCGCGTTCTGCGGCCAAGAGAGCCCGTAGAATCCTCAATCAGGAGATCCATCACATCAGCCCCGCGCAAGAGCACGAGGCGATCGAATTTACCGCTGAGGATACGCCGGGACTTATCCATCCACACCATGATGCACTTGTAATATCACTCTTGATATCAAACTGCCAAGTGAAGAGGCTGCTTGTAGATAACGGCAGCTCCGCAAACATTATGTTCCTTCGAACGCTGAAGGAAATGCAGATCCCTCTGAGCAAGATAGAACCGATAACCATGACCCTCTATGGCTTCAATGGGGGTCAGCAGCAAACGGTCAGAGAAATCACTTTGCCTATGTACTGTGGAGGCCTAAACTTGGACGTGAGGTTCCAAGTTGTTGACGCTACCTCCGCGCATAACGCAATCCTGGGGAGGCCCTGGATCCACGAGCTCAAGGCGGTTCCCTCGTCGTATCACCAAGCGCTTAAGTTCCCCACTCCCTGGGGAATCCAGACTATCCGAGGAGAACAAAAAGCATCCAGGGACTATTACTACGCAAGCTTTCGAGCCGTTTGTTCGCAACAACACGGCTCGGTATCGACCCTCGCGGGTCGACCAGAAGCCGAGGAGCTGGAGGAAGTAACCGTCGACGAGTCTGTTCCGACTCGCACCACCTTCGTAGGGGCGGAGCTTCCCGCCGACGTCTGGAGCGCCCTTCTAGGGTTCCTCCGGAGGAAAGTCCACGTATTTGCCTGGTCACATCGCGACATGACCGGGATTGACCCGTCCGTCATCACGCACCGCCTCCAAGTAGACCCAAACTGTAGACCAGTGCAACAGCGACGACGAAAATTCTCCACGGAGAAGAATTAGGCCATTAATGAGGAGGTGCAGAAACTCATCGACATTGGGTCAGTACGAGAGGTGCACTATCCCACTTGGCTTGCCAATGTGGTAGTCGTCAAGAAGAAGAACGGCAAGAATCGGGTCTGTATTGACTTTACTGACCTGAACAAGGCTTGCCCAAAGGACCCCTATCCTTTACCACATATCGACGCCATAGTCAATGCTACAGCAGGGCACGAACTCTTGAGCTTCATGGACGCATTCTCGGGGTACAACCAGATCCAAATGCACCCCGATGACCAAGAGAAGACAGCTTTCATCACTAGCCAAGGCATCTACTGTTATAAGGTGATGCCATTCGGACTAAAGAACGCAGGATCTATGTACCAACGCCTCGTTAACTCCATGTTCAAGGAAAAGATCGGCAAAACGATGGAAGTCTACATTAACAACATGCTCGTCAAGTCCCTCGAATCTCGAGACCATGTAGTCCACCTAGAAGACGCTTTCCAAATCCTAGAAAAGTACAACATGAAGCTAAACCCGGCAAAATGTTCATTCGGGGTATCCTCCGGCAAATTCCTCGGTCATATAGTGACCTAGATGGGAATAGAGGCAGACCCCACGCAGATTAGAGCCATCCAGGAAATAGCACACCCGAGGTCCCCGAAGGAGGTACAAAAGCTGACCGGACGTCTTGCCGCCCTCGGCCGTTTCATATCGCGTTATTCCGAGAGGACCCATTCCTTCTTCAACACCCTACGCAAGGGTAAATGGTTCGAATGGACCGAGGAATGCGCAAAGGCGCTTGAGAAACTGAAAGCTTACTTATCCAGCCCACCTCTGCTGTCCAAACCAGCCGACGGCGAGCCGATGTTACTCTATCTGTCAGTGTCGGACCACGCGGTCGGAGCCGTGCTGATACGCGAGGTAGATGGCAAGCAACATCCAGTGCACTAAGCTAGCAAATCCCTACTGGATGCTGAGACTCGGTACACTGCCCTAGAGAAACTCGCCCTGGCGCTCGTGAATGCCGCCAGAAAGCTACGACCCTACTTCGAAGCTCACATCATCAAAGTAATCACGGCCTATCCTATAAGAGCCGTATTGTCAAAACCGGATCTGTCCGGGCGACTGCTTAAGTGGGCTGTCGAAGTAGGAGGCTACGGGATCCAATACGAACCAAGAACCTCCATCAAGTCACAAGTATTGGCTGACTTCGTGGCAGATTTCTCTACAAACCTGCAACTGAAGGCGGAGCACGAAGTAGCCCACATGATGAAGGCCGACGAGGACGCCGGCATATGGTCCTTGAAAATCGACGGGGCCAGCAATTTGCACGGCAACGGGGTGGAATAGTCCTGATAGACCCGCACGGAGAAAGCTATGAGCGGGCCATCCGGCTCGACTTTCCCACAACTAACAATGAGGCTGAGTACGAAGCACTCGTCCAAGGAATGCAACTCGCCGTAGAGCTCGGGGCTCGCAGAGTTCGCGCTGAAAGTGACTCTCAGCTGGTGGTCAACCAGCTAGAAGGCGCTTACGCCGTAAAAGAAGAACACTTGAAACTATACCACTCCTTGATCGAAAGGCTCAAGGAAAAGATAGAAGAGTGGGACCTCCGTCACATCCCCCGAGAATCGAACGCCCGGGCAGACGCCTTAGCGAGTCTAGCCTCCACCAGTTCCTCTCAGAATGCCCGGCCAATCCCTGAGGTTTGGTTGTTAACACCGTCTGTCTCCACTCAGAATAGCATCGCGCCTGTCGACCTAGACGGGAGTGACTGGAGGGTCCCAATCGCACGATACTTGGCCGGAGAACCCACTTTCGGAGACAAGAACAAGGTGACGAAGATCGAGAGGACCGCCGCCCGTTTTACCCTCATCAATGACGGACTATATAGGTGATCATTTGAAGGGCCACTCCTTCGGTGCATCGCCGCCCCCGAAACAGAAAAAGTGCTCGCCGAAATACATGAAGGCGATTGCGGAAACCACGCCGGGGCTCGATCACTGTCCCATAAAGTAATCACGGCTGGTTTCTACTGGCCCACTCTGAAGCAAGACGCGGTCGACCATGTGAAGAGATGCGATAGCTGCCAACGCTTCGAAGCTTCCACCCATAGAAACGCAGAACCCCTCCACGCGACCATCACTCCGTGGCCATTCATAGTGTGGGGGATGGATCTAGTAGGGCCGCTGCCAAAAGGAACCGGCCAGAAGGATCATATCCTTATGGTAATGGATTATTTTACCAAGTGGGTAGAGGGCGAAGCCCTGGGGAGAACCCGCGATTTAGAAGTTATCAAGTTTCTATGGAAGCATGTTCTGTGTCGCTTTGGAATACCGAAGGAGATACGCACAGAAAATGGACGGCAATTCACCAGCGAAAGGATGCAAACCTTCTGCAATACCTACGGGATAAAGTTGGTGTTCTCGACACCACGATACCCCGAAGCAAATGGCCTAGCGGAGTCAACCAACAAAACGGTAATGGCCACACTGAAGAAGAAGCTAAGTCCACATGGATCCAGGTGGGTAGAAGAACTCCCTGCAGCCCTTTGGTCCTACCGGACCACCCCAAGGACCGCCACCGGAGCTACGCCATTCTCACTGGCATACGGGGTCGAGGCCATAGCACCCGTCGAGATCATTGCCCATAGTCCGAGAGTAGAATTCGCAAACGAGACAAGAAACACAGACCTACTCGAGAAAAACCTCGAACTCATAGACGAAATACGAGAAGACGCCGCAATCAGAGCCTCTCGAAGGCGGCGCCAGGTAGAAAGGTTCTACAATAAGAAGTTGAAGCTCAGGGGCTTCCAAGAAGGGGATCTAGTCCTAAGAAGGGTGTTTCAAAACACGAAAGAATCCGGAGCAGGAAAGTTAGCCCCTAACTGGGAAGGCCCCTACATAGTATCCAAAGTGGTGGGGCACGGGGCTTACCAGCCTGAAACATCGGAAGGAAGAAAGATACAAAATAGTTGGAACGTCAAACACCTGAAGAAATACTATCATTAGTATACAGATACGCGTATTCTTATCTTATACTTTCTTTTCATTTTTATCGTTATTTATTCATAACACCTTTACTAACTTGAGCGTCGGAGGGGCGATGCCTATCGCTCGTTTCGCAGCTAAGTGAAGGGCTTGATGTCGACGAGCTAAATTGCTCGACACCGACCCCCTAGGCTCCTCTAAGTCGAGCCGACTGCTCAAACAGATAAGCCACAATTTGGTAAATGAGAATCAAAGTACAAAACTGGCATACGCGAATGTTGACAATAGCGATTCAATGCAAGGGATACCCAAACACAGTTGATATTCAAATTGGAAGTAAAAGAACGAGCAGCAGTTCAAGTGCACAAAAAAAAACTACAAGTCAAGATTACAAATTGAATCAAAAGCAGCTACTTCCCGGCAGCAGCATCCTCTTCAGCCTTTTTCTGGCCTTCCGCACCGCTATCTTCGTTAATGAAGCTGTCAGCTTCCTTCTCTTCAGCACTTTTTTCCACTTCAGTTTTGGGGATCAATTCGAGACGGGTCGGCTCCTTGTTTGTCTCGTGCATCTCGGCGTCGAGGAAGTTCCCCTCGGTGATGACCTGTGGAGAAGACGGAGGCGTGGCAGGGCGCTTGATGTTGTCGAGGTCAAAATCCGGACACCTCCGACCAACCACGGCACAGATAGATCCAGTTACCATCTGCACGAGAAGGTCGAAGATCGACTTAAACTCCAGATTCGCCACAACTTCTTGATAATCGACCCCATAACCCTTCTTCAGCGCCTCCACCTCCTCCTCGTGCGCCTTCTGCTCTTTGAGCCTCTCTTCTTGGCTCTTGTGGAACCGACCCCTGAAGGATTCTAGCTCCATTTCAATCTTTCGTTTTGACTCCTCGAACCTCTCAGCCGAGGCCCTCAAATCACCTTCCAAGCCCTTGCATCGCTTCGACAACTCCTGCCTCTCCTTCTTTAAGTCTTCGTATTTCTCCTTCCACTTCTGACTCTCCAACCTCGAGTTTTTCAACTCCCCCGAGACCGACGCGAGCTTATCGGCCAAGTCGACCCGCTTATCCCGCTCTGTCTGCAACTCCCTTCGGGATCGACTTAGTCCCTCGCTAGCCGAGTCCAGCGACTTGATAAGTTGCTCGGAGTAGACGGCGAACCTCCGAGTAGTCTGCAAGAGGTCAGCGGAAAAAGTTAGATAAATACAAAATCAAAATCAAAGTCGTCTAGAAGCACGAAGGCCTGTACCTCCTGGAGATCCTTCACCATGGTGAAGTTCTCGCGAGCGTACTCACTATCAAAGTCCTCGGCACGAATCTCCCCGTCTAGCACCTTCTTCACGTGAAGTGCATACGCGGCCGTGGAGGAAGCAATGCTCGCTGAGCCGGAGCCGACCAGCACCAAATCCAGCTCTTTAGATTGGCCTGTCGACCCCGACCGAGCCCTGGAGTCCGCACTTACATCACAGGCCCTCTTCCTCCTCCTCTCGTCACGAACTGTTCGAGGAGGGGGAGTCGCAGCCCTTGTTGGCTTGACCGGAGGAGCAGGAGCAGGGGTGGACCCTGAAACTACCTTTTCGGTCTGTTCGATCACGACCCGCTCCTCGGTCGGCACAAACAGAGACGCGCGCGGCGTCTCGATAGCGACCCTCTTGGGTGAAGGAGCCTCAGTAGTAGGAGTCGAGGATGAGACCTCCCTCGGGCGTTTTTGGGCCTTCATCGCCGCCAGCAAGTCCATGGAAGACAAATTTGCCATGTCTGCGGGAAGCTTCTCCTTCTTGCCACTCTCGTTCACCCAGAATTCCGCACCAACACTCCTCTTGCCCTTGACCGAGGAGAACTTGCGATCCTCTCTCGAGTAGGCAATGTCGACCCGACTCTCCTCTTCGTCAGTAAGGACCGTCTGTTTGTATCCTGCAAGACAGAGATATAGGTGAGTTACCTCAAAGGGTCGATATCGAGGCTCACACTTAACATATGTACGAGACCGCACTTATTGGAACGCCCCCCTCGGACAAACACTCGGGGTCAGAATGGCTCATAGGCACCCATACCCACTGGTTCTTCCAACCCGGGGTGTTCTGCCTACAACCAGTAATCATCGCCTCAGCCAAAGAGTTCCTCTTCGACAGGAAGTAGTAACCGGCCTCATACCTCGCTAACCTATATAAATAATGCCACTCCCTAAGAGTCGGGTACCCAAGCCCGGCATCATAAAATACAAGAAGTGTCCCCAGCATGTGGCACCAGCTGATCGGTGCGATCTGGAATGGAGCCAGTCCATACAAAAACAGGACGGCTTGGAACCACGCATGGAGAGGCCATCCAACCCCATACTTAAGCACGAGAAGAAAAAACGCCACTTCATCGATGCGAGGCGGTCGACAACACCTATCTTCACGCTTCGGTATCGTATAGACCATTTTATGACAGGCCACTCCCGCCGCACTCTTCTTCACAGACTCCTCGGTAGCAAGGGAAACGGCGGTGCGCACCGGATCGTTAGGGTTGATTTGGTCCTTCTTCGCGAAGGACTTATCAACCTCCATGGGCACAAAGGAGTCGCTGCTGCCCTCGCTAGCCTCAACGGAACCCTCCTCCTCTGAAATCTCCTCAGGGTCTATATCGAGGACCGGTTGCTCGACATGACGCCGACCCCCTCCGGTACCTGAAGAGGCATCCTATCGATACGGCGAACCCCTTATCACCGACTCCTTAGAGCTCGACGAGGAGGAAGGTTCCTCCCAAATCTCAACCGGTGAGCTCGTCATGAAAACTGTAACTACGCAAGATTCAAAACAAAAAAGGAAAAAATTGGCAAAGAAAGAGGTCCCCCAAAAAAGCAAGGAAACGAGAAAACGCAATTGGAAAATACGCACGCAAGAAACGGAAGGGAAAAGACCTCATAAATGAAATTCAACAATAAATCAGCACAGGCACCGACCCTTCCATGCAACCGACGGATGTCTATCTCAAGTAAATCAAAGAAGAATACACGTGCATGAGCGCAAAATCCCGACAATACAATCCACCTAACACCCAGCGATTCGTCAAGACAGAATACACCACAGAATTGGGCCTAACCAACAACAGATCAATCACACACCCCAGTACCCAATGTACGTACAACCCAACAACATATTGAAACGCCGATTCCCGGACCCAAGATCGAACGAACACAGCACAGAAAGTAAACCAACGACCCACTCAACGAAACTCAAACCACGAATCAAGAATGAGGCATACGCAAAGCGTCACAGGAATCGCAATCAACAGAAACTAAAAATCCTAGACCACTAACCCCATCCCACAACGTAAACAACTCCGACGAAGAACAAGAAAACAGCCGACAAAGAAAAGCAGAAATGAACGCAAATAAAAGGCAAGATAGCTCGAGGGTTTACCTGATCAATCGAGAACGAACGCGCAAAGAGGCCGTCGAAAACGAAGAAGCAGGTACGATCGCGGAAATTACCAATCACGCCGGGAACTTTCGTCGGAAGAAAGGTAACTGCTGCCGGAGTCAGTAAAGCGAGAGCGAAAGTGTAGAAGGGACGAATCGTGCAAGTATTTATAAGAAGAAACCGTTCGCCTCCTCCAAATCGCCCTTGAAGTTTGACGTAATTACGATCCTACCACCCCAGGGGCGGCAAAATTGAAATGGGCGCCTCGGTATCGAGCCGCCTTAAGGGTCGATATAGACCATCAAGATGTCCCTGGCGCGAGCCGCTCAGGGAGACTTAAAACAATAACATCCCATCGTGGGGAGAACTATAACGCGATCGACACCATCAACGGGAATGTGAGAACTCCCCCCGGAAACTCACCAAGTGTCCTACGATCCGCTATAACTCACCCCACTAGCGCTCTACGGAGCCAAAACAGAGTGCACGTGCAAGAGCCCTGCTCCGCGCAAGAGAACATTCCCCGGAATAGTTCTAATCCGCGTGACCCCCGGACTCACGCTTTAGCCCGCAAGGCAATACCCCGGTATTCCCTGCACGGTCATACGCTTGCGCTTCCCCGGAACCTTCGTATTGACCAGGAGTAGTATCCTGGCTACTCCCTGGCGGAGTTACTCTCTCAGGAAGTACTTCCCGGGCCCGAGGTTAGTCTCTTGGACACCTCAATTTTACGCACTCTGTATCGAATCTCAACTCATAGTTTTGATTCTATGGCCTGCCCCGCGCAGACCCTGCAACCAAAAGGGGCTATTGTTGGGGCCAGGCCCACAAGCCCAGGCCCAATAGACAAGTCGGCCCGCGCAAACGAGCCCAACTCGTAAAGCTAGTCCACCAACGTCAACAAGACATTGAAAATCTGCCCAAGTCAAGGCCTCGCCATTGATGAGCAAAGAGCCTCGCCGTCGAGGAGTCTAAGGGGTCGATATCGAGGAGTTCCAGGAAGAGAAACCCTAGCTCACTGGCGGCGCCCGATCGTTGAAGGTCCTAACCACCTCCGAAAAACCCGCGAACGGTCCGATGTTTGTGGCGAGCCGTTACTGCTCGACGGCTAGGGTTAGCTGCTGCCTGCCTGCCCCTATCCTGTCTATAAATAGGGGCAGAAGGCTCATTTTCTGCATCGATTCTCTCTTAGCAAAACATAGCCGTAACTCTGCCAAATTTTATACAGATTCTTTTCATTATTGAGAGCGGTTATATTGACGCCATTTAATTCGCTGTATATTTGATTTTTTGCCTTTAATTCTCGTTTGTTATTTCTAATTATCGTTATTATCTGTGACCTTCTCATGAAGTTCTAAGGGCTCCATTTTCTCGTGAAATCGAACCTCAACA